>QXEO01000123.1:658458-952846 GCA_007115705.1 Dactylis glomerata | reverse complement strand
AGCAGAAAAAGAGAACACTCGTTGAACGACAAGAGTGAAAAACGGAGTGTTCTTGGCAAATGAAAAGCAAGGCAACTTCTCCAAAAGAAATTTGTTGGGGTCCAACCATTTATTGCAGCAAACAAAACTAAACAAAACTGAAAACTAAAACAACTGACGCTCCAAGAAAAACGCATAGTGCATGAAGCAATAAAAATATAGTGTGTTGAAAGGTGACCTGATTTTTGTTGATGAAGAAGGGGTGCCTCGGGGGCATCCCCAAGATTTGACGCTTGTACCTCTTGGATATTTCTTGGGGTGCGTGGGCATTCCCAATCTTGAGCTTTTGCCCATTCTTCAACTCATCTCATCATTCTCCAATCCCTACACTTGAAAACTTCCTTCATACAAAACTCAACACAATTCTATTAGCAACATTAGTGTAAGCATAATAATGAATCAACTCCTTTTTGCTTCAGGTTTCAACTCAAAACACTACAAGAAATGTGTTGACTAGTGACGTTTTCATCATGACCCTAGAGAAAAGTGTCATAAAGTAGTGACGATTCTGTACTAGATCGTCATGGGCTATTTGGGGAGGCCACCAGCCCTAAAAATTATGATGATTTGAACCAGAAACGTCATAACCCAGTGGGCATAAAATCGTCATAACCAAACTCATGCAGTTTCAGACCTTATCCGGAGCCGCTTACGACAAAAATAGATCGTCATAACGATTATGATAATTACAGGAGGATAGGTCATCGATTTTGCTTATGTGTCTTTCCTAGGTGTCACATTCTAGTTACATGTCACCTTCAACACTCAGTTTAGACTCACTGACAGATAGGACCCACTAACAGTGAACAGATGTTGACCTATTGACCTAATCTGACATGTGGGACCCAGTCCACTCGCAAGCTATAGGGCCAACCACATATTGGGCTGCTGCTGTCCCATTCTTGGCCCAATCTCAGCGCGCCCCCCACTCGCAAGCTCCACGGCCCAACCTCCCTGGCCCGCTTGCAACCCTCGACCGCCCGCCATTGGCAAAAAGCATGCGCGCGAGCGGAGTCGAACCCTCGACCGAGCGCACTCCCATTGAGCCACCTTGCCAATGAGCTACAGAACTACTTGTGATATAGTATAGGTATGTATTGTATATAGTAAATACATTAGGGTATCTAGATTAACAGAGCAGCCGAGCGGAGCCCGTGACTTAGCAAAAATTTGAAGCCACTCGTGTTTAGTCTGGCGGAGGCAGAGGCAGCCTCCGGCGATTGGAGGCAAGGCAGAGGCGAGGCGGAGGCCTGTGGCGGAGGCGAGGTGGAGGCCTGTGGCGGAGGCGGTCGGTGCTGGTGCCCCATCCCCAGCGGCGGAGGTTGGTCCGACGGCGGGCGGTGGATCTGCTGGAGCGCGTCGGCCGTCGCTCGGCAGATCTGCTGGAGCAGTGGGCGATGGATCTGCTGCTGGAGCGCCCCTCCACGACGACCCCCCCTTGATGACGAGCCCCCATCGACGATGATCCCCCCTCCACCACGATCCCCTGCTCCCGGTCTGCACCCCTCTCCTGTCTCTCCCCTTTATCCCTTTTCTGTAAAAATTATGAGCAAATTGACTAAATTTATGCCTTTTTCTTGCATTGTTGGAAGTGATTCACAGTGGTTCGATTTAGTTTTGATGGTTGAGAGTGATTCACAATGGGGCTCTTGTTGCCACTTGCAATTTTTTATATTCTTGTTGTTGTGTGTAATTAAACTCTATACCTTCTGTCACATCTGATTAGTCAGGAAGCTTGGGTAGAGACCTCCAAGATATGCTTGATGAATAGCTTGCATTGTGTTAGTCTTGTGGTTAATTATGCCTTCCCTGCGGTATCTCTGCAGGGACCGAGATGCACACCAGTTTGAATATATGGATGTGCATCCACTTGCTAGTGTATTTCTTGCATGTTAATTAGTTTTTGCATCCAATTTTCTATAAAAAATGACAATCCCATGGCCTTACCAGGACCATGGTATGGATCCTGAAAAGTAGACAACCACCAACATGAAACACTGAAAACCAATGCATCCAATTTTGCAAAAAAATTAACCTATGGTATATTGTGCACTGCTATAATTTCTTGTTATTTAAGATGATTGGAATACACATGCACCTGACCATTTATTTAATATGATTAACTTCATTCTTGCAGCATACATCTGTTTTTCTAGATGAACCATAATTGCTTTACATTCCTAAAATAATCTTTAGCTGACCAAGTTGCATCATTTCATGTTATTTGGCAGATGGCTGACAGAAGATGGATTACTAGTGGAGCTAGAAGGCTTTCCACTCAACATTTGAAGGGAGTGGAAGAATTTATGCAACATGTCCGCACAGTTTTTGCCAAGGATGTTGCCATTCTTTGCCCATGCTGCGAATGCCTGAACCGTTATCAACTACCTCAAGGAACAGTAGAAGATCATCTGCTCCTTAGAGGAATGGCCAGCATATATGATAGATGGATCCACCATCGAGAAACTTTAGATGTTGATCCTTCACATGCTGAACCAGATGCAGGGGCACACGGTGATAATGATGATACCATGGATTTTGTAGAAAATGTTCTACAAGAGAATGCTGGGTTAGAGGAGGAGGATGGCTATGAAGATGACAGGATTCCTGACCTATTCAAGGATCTGTATGACGCTGAAGACCGTGTTGATGGACAGAAGTTAATGTTTGCTGAGGTGTTAGAGGAGGCAAAGCGCGCAGCCCATGAAGGAGGTAAATTCTCAAGGTTTACATTCACCGTGAAGTTGCTCCATGTCAAGTTTTACTACCGGATCAGCAATGCTGCATTCAATGCCATACTCCACCTTCTGAACTTGCAATTCCCCAATAGCTCTGTTCTCAAGCATTATGATGAAGCGTTGAGTATAATCTGGAAATTGGGGCTTGGGTATGTTTCGATCCATGTCTGCCTAAATAATTGTGTCCTGTTTCGCAAGCAGTTCGCCAAGCAAGACATGTGCCCGAAATGTGATGCCTCTTGTTGGAAGGATGCAGATGGGAAAAGGAAGATACCGGAGAAGGTGTTGAGGCATTTTCCCTTGACTCCAAGGCTGCAAAGAATGTTCCTTTCCAAGAAGTCATCAGCGGAGGTACAGTGGCACAAGGTCAAGCGGCAACCAGTGGATAATGAACTCAGCCATCCAGCGAACAGAAAAGCATGGAAGGACTTTGACGACAAACATAAAAGTTTTGCCGCTGATGCAAGGAACATAAGACTTGGCATTGCAACAGATGGTTTTAATCCCTTCGGCAACATGAGCACATCATACAGCATGTGGCCTGTATTTGTGGTGCCCTACAACCTGCCACCATGGGCTTGTATGGATCAGTCCAACTTCATGATGGCTCTACTGATCCCGGATCCAAAATCTCCGGGAAAGGATTTCGATGTCTTTATGGAGCCCCTCATAGAAGAAATGCTACTGCTCTGGAAAGGTGTGCTTACGTATGATGCCCTGAGCCCCATAAAGTTTGCTCTACGTGCTGCAATCATATGGTGCATCCATGATTTCCCGGCACTGCACACTTTGTCGGGGAGGATCACAGCCGGTTATCAGGCGTGTGTGCGTTGTGACAAAGACCCTTGCTCGAAGAGAATCCAAAACAAGATCTGCTTTATCGGGCACCACCGTTTTCTTCCTCCAAACCATCGTTGGTGGAGAAGCAAAGAATTCAATGGAGAAACTGAAACCCGTGAGAAGCCAGCGGAGTTCACTAAACAAGAGCTGCAGCAACAACTTGAGAAGGTCAAGGATGTGAGACCAGGGAAGCTTCAAAAGAAAAGGAAGCGTGAGGATGGTCAATGTTGGAGCAGGAGGTCTTCTTTGTGGGACCTGCCATACTGGGCAGATCTGAAGTTGAGGCATAATCTCGATGTAATGCACATCGAGAAAAACATATGTGACAATCTGCTTGGCACATTTCTGAGCATTGAAGGAAAGTCAAAGGACACGGTTAATTCCAGGCTAGATCTAGAGGACATGGGAATAAGAGAAGAATTGCATCTACAGCCGGTTGAAGGTGGAGATTCATTTGAAATGCCAGAAGCATGGTATACAATGACTAAAGAAGAAAAGATTGCATTTTGTAAATTTATAAGAGCGGTGAAGTTTCCAGATGGATACGCCGCTAACCTTGCAAAATGTGTTTCTGTTGATGGATGCAAGCTTCAAGGACTGAAAACCCATGATTGTCACATCCTACTCCTAAGGGTTTTACCGGCAGGCCTGCGAGGAATGATGCATCAGGATATATATCAAGCGGTTGCTGAACTTGGAATTTTCTTTAGAGAGTTGTGCTGCAAAACACTGAAGATGGATGTGCTGCAAAGACTTGAAGCTGACATCCCAGTTATACTTTGCAAGCTTAAGAAAATTTTCCCTCCGGCTTTCTTTGACGTGATGGTTCACTTGGCCGTGCATTTACCAGGAGAGGCAATGCTTAGAGGCCCTATACAGTATGGTTGGATGTTCCCGGTAGAAAGAAGGCTGCTTACATGCAAGCGTTATGTGCGGAACACGGCCAGACCCGAGGGATCGATTGCCGAAGCATATGCCGTTGATGAGTGCTTGACATTTTGCTCGAGGTACTTTGACGATGTGGAAACAAGATGGAATCGCCCGGGCAGAAATAGAGAGCGGGATGATTCGCCAATTGGTGATGTATCTGTTTTTTAACCATGGTGTGCACTTTCTTGGAGGGTCACAGTACTTGGAGGCTGGTGATGACTATGAGAAGATGGTTTGGTATGTGCTCAGAAGTTGCCCTGAGGTTCAGCCATATATCGAGTACATCAACTCTTGTGTGCATTTTTCTTAGGTTGGAAGAAACACTTTTTTTTCATGTCTGATGTTTGAATTAACCATTCTTGTTGGTCATTGCAGGCTGTGCAAGGAAGAGTTGAAGCAGCAAGATGGTGATATCAATGTTAATAAATGGCTAGCAAAGGGATTTGCTAAGTGGTTTAAGACTCATGTGAGATGTTTTACCTTGGAATCATCTGCCACATGATTTCTATGTGTGTTATTGATCACCTTTATTGCTTTTGTAGATTGGAAAGTTGCATGAGGAGAAGAAGGTTACTGAGGACCTCTTTGCTTTGGCATGTGAACCGGATAGACGGGTAAGACTTTATTCTGCATGCATTGCTGACGGGGTCCGGTACCACACTATTGACCGTGAGAAAAACCGGAAGACACAAAATAGCGGAATCGTTTCCGAGAGAGATCATGATGGTGAGGAGATTGACTTCTACGGTCAGCTCACAAGCATCATCAAGTTGCAATACAACTCTAGCTTAGGTGTCCATCGGTCGGTCGTCTTATTTTGATGTGTCTGGTTTGATAATGGTAGTAAGAAGAAGATGGGTTTCAGAGATGATGGCTATTTCAAGAGTATTAATACTGCAAAGTGCTGGTACAAGAATGATCCATTCATTCTGACAACACAAGCAACAAAGGTATTTTATTTGCCAGACACAAGCTTACGTGGATATTGGCGAGTGGTCCAAAGATTCCAACATAGGCATCTCTGGAGTGTGGCCGAAGCTGATATCGAGAAGGGTCCCGGTGATGGTGGACTATCATATCAAGATGAAGATGACTCCACCGCAGTTCCGGTGCGACCCAATGATGCAAATGTGCTAACCAGAGCGCGAAGGGGCCAAGCATGTGTGCTCATTGATGCCACGGTTGTCGAAGGCATGAAGAAAAGAAGGGTGGAGGTAGTTGGTGGAGAAGAAAATGAGAACGGTGAAGAAAATGAGACTGATCATACAATGTATCAGTATTGTAGCGACGATGAAGAAAACAGGACAGCGCGTTGAGTTCCTAATTTTCATCTCGATGATGATGATGAATAGCTTTTTGGAATATGTAAGGTAAATTATATCTTGCTTCCTGCCATTTTGGCAATGTGCTTTGCATATTGGATCATGTACACTTCTGAGCAAGTTCATTGCTTTGGTTTTCAGGTCTTGGTTTGCTGAAATGAATAAGCAGAGAGGAGGATCCTGAGAGGAGGTTGCAAAGCAAAAATGTGGTCTTGGCTGTGAAGTGAACTGGATGTTGTTGTTATTCTTGCTGTGAATTGAACTGGATTAGTGTTTGTGAGCAAAAATGTGGTATTGGCTGTGAAGCAAAATTGTGGTCTATTTGTTGTTTTTTTGCTTTCCATTTTGAAACCAGAGAGCACAGATTAGTGTTTGTGAGCTAATGATCATGATGCATTTGTATTCCCTGTTAAATATGTTGTGTGATGATGTTTGAAATCATTTCTGTGAACCTCTTTGTATTGCTGTAAAATATTGAGATGCATTTGTGTTGTGTGGTATATTTCTGTGTTGTAGCAAAAATAATGTGAGGACTAGGACTCGAACCCAGAACCTCTGGCTATATTGTGCTGTGTATTGCCAGTGAGCTATACAAGTGATCTTGTTAGATGTAGAAGTCAAGACATTTTATATGTTAACTTCTCTCTTTTTTCCATACAAGTACAACATGTTTTCCCAAAAATTGAGAGGACTGGGATTCAAACCCAGCACCTCTGAACAGACAAACTGGGCATTGCCATTGAGCTACAATAGTGATATTGTAAGACCTACATTTCTGAAATTTTTATACATAACTTAACTCGTTTTTCTCTAACAAACTGTCTGTGTCATTCCCTCTCTCTTTTGTTAAACAAAGTCAGCACAAGAAATGCAAATGGATTACAGAAAACATGTTCATAGTGAGCACAACAGACATTGCATAAATCCAAAGGCAGATTATAGAAGTCCAGATGGATCATTTCATAGTAGTTCAACACAATATAATTACATAATTAGGTCCAAACCAGCTGGTGTGCTGCATACTCCTTGAGTACTACTACTACTAGGATAATTCATCAACATAGATACTTACAACTAGCAAAGATAACCTAGCCAACATTGGACCACCACCAACCAACCAAGAGCACCAAAATCTACCATCCCAGACAGTAGCAACCAACCAAGAGCAGCAAAATGCACCATCCCAGAACACCAGCAGCAACCAACCAAGAGCAGCAAAATGCACCATTCCAGAACACCAGCAGCAACCAACCTAGACCATCAGCAACAAAGTTACATGACCCTCTCAAGATAGATCCTCACACCTCTTCCTACAACACTAGTAGTGCGGCGGAACCAGAACAGGTAGATCTGTCCTGCCCTCATCCCCATCTTCTGCACTATACTGCACCAGAACGATGTAAGCATGATCCGCTTGTCCTTGCCCTTGCTCATCTTCATCAGGACTTCACCAAGAGCAAAGTCCCCATGCCCCATGTTGTACACTTCCACCCATATTCCAATCTTCGATGAATATGGGCTGAGGCACAGCTTGCTGAAATCCTTTGTGAAGTACTGCAAATGGAAATGTAGCACAGATTTACCACTTGGAATAGACTAGAAAAAAAAGTAGACTAGAAAGAAATGATATTTGTGAGAGAGGATGTACCATCTTTGCTTTGTCTTCTGATACGTCTCAAACGTATCTATAATTTTTGATGCTCCATGCTTGTTTTTACACCATTTGCCTATTGTTTCGTTACACTTAGTGGCACTTTTATGCATTTTCCGGAACTAACCTATTAACGAAGTGCCACAGTGCCAGTTTCCTGTTTTCTGCTGTTTTTGTGTTTCAGAAGTGATACACAGGAAATATTCTCGGAATTGGACGAAACAAGTTCCTGACGTCTTATTTTACCCGGAAGCTTCCAAAGATCCGAAGAGGAGTAGGAGGGGGGCCACCAGGGGCCCACACACAGGGGTGGCGCGGCCAGCCCCTGGCCCGCGCCACCACCGTGTGAGGCCACCTGGCCCCACCTCTGACGACGTCCCTTCGCCTATAAAGACCCCCCGACGGAAAAAACCTAAGTACCCGATCAGATTTCCAGAACACATCGCGATCCGCCGCCGCCGTCGACCCGAAGATCGGGAGGGTCCAGAAGCTCTTCCCGGCACCCTGCCGGAGAGGGGAATCGCCACCGGAGGTCTTCTTCATCGTCATGCTTGCCTCCGGAGCGATGAGTGAGTAGTCTACCTTGGACTATGGGTCCATAGCAGTAGCTAGATGGTTATCTTCTCCACCATGTGCTTCATGTTTAGATCTCATGAGCTGCCTTACATGATTGAGATCACCGTTATGTAATTCTACATGTTTGGTTTGTTGGGATCCGATGAATATTGGTGTTTATGATTAAGTTGCTATACTGAATTATATCTTTTGTTATCTCTATGTTGTTTATGATCTTGCATGCTCTCCGTTGTTAGTAGCTATCTTGGCCGAGTAGTTGCTAGTGACTCCAAGAGGGGGTATTTATGCTCGATAGTGGGTTCATGCCTCTATTTCACCTGGGGGAGTGACAGAAACCTCTAAGGTGGTAGATGTGCTGTTGCTACTAGGGAGAAAACAACATTCATATGCTCAAGGGCATATGCTTTGTTTACATTACACACTTTGCTTAATGCAATTATCTGTTGTTCGCAACTTAATACTTCTAGGGTGTTCGGATTGATATCCCCGAGAGTGGATTATTAGTCATAGATGCAGTTGGATGGCGGTCTATGTATTTTGTTGTAATGCCCAGAGTAAATCTCATAGTGATCTTCTTGACATATCACGTTATCTTTATTCTATCAATTGCCCAACTGTAATTTGTTTACCCAGCATGTGCTATTTTATCTATGGAGAGACACCACTAGTGAACTGTGGACCCCGGTCCTATTTACATCATATTGCTATCACCTGTTTACTTTACTCGTACTGTTTACTTTACTCGCATACTCTACTGTTTTCCACTCGATACGCTCATAACCTTTGTTTCAAGCAAACCGGTGAGATTGACAACCTCATCGCAAGTTGGGAACAAAGTATTTGTTTGTGTGTGTGCAGGTTCCGCATCACCTTCAGTCGTCATTGTCTCTCCTCTCCTGATCGATAAACCTTGGTATCTTAACTGAGGGAAAACTCGCAGTTATACTCATCATACCTTCCTCTTGGGGTTCCCAACGGGCTGGTTATCCACCACGCACAAGGACTGTCTGCAGCAACATTCATTTGGAGTAGCAGCCTATTTTCTGGCGCCGTTGCCGGGGAGGAAGAGAAGACTTCTGTGAGGGGAGTTTTTCGCACACACATTCTTTACTTTGTTATTGTTTTGCTTTACTTTATTTATTTTACCTGCAGTGCTTTTTATCAAAAACCCAAAAAAATTAGAATCCTTGGTAGTTGTTTTTACTTGTTTACTTTTGTTTTGCTGAAATGGCCAATCCTAAAAACACCAAGTTGTGTGACTTTACTAGCACGAACAATAGTGATTTTATCTGCACACCTATTGCACCACCTGCTACTGCTGCAAACTTTTATGAGATTAAGCCTGCTTTATTGAACCTTGTTATGAAAGAGCAATTTTCTGGTGCTAGTACTGAAGATGCTGCAGCTCATCTCAACAATTTTGTTGAGCTATGTGAGATGCAGAAATATAAGGATGTTGATAGTGATATTATTAAGCTCAAGTTGTTTCCTTTTTCTTTGAGAGGAAAAGCTAAAGATTGGTTGCTGTCTTTGACTAAGAATAGTATTGATTCATGGGCTAAATGTAAGGATGCTTTTATTGGTAGATACTATCCTCCTGCTAAGATTATAGCTTTGCGTAGCAATATTATGAAGTTTACTCAGTTTGATAATGAACATGTTGCTCAGGCTTGGGAAAGAATGAAATCTATGATAAAGAATTGCCCCACTCATGGACTGGCTACTTGGATGATTGTCCAAACTTTTTATGCAGGACTGAATTTTTCTTCGAGGAACCTACTTGATTCAGCTGCTGGAGGCACTTTTATGTCCCTTACCTTGGGCGCCGCATCAAAGCTACTCGACAACATGATGGTAAATTATTCTGAATGGCACACCGAGAGAGCTTTATAAGGTAAGAAGGTAAATTCTGTTGAGGAAACCTCTTCCTTAAGTGATAAGATTAATACCATTATGGCTATGCTTGCTAATGATAGGACTCATGTTGATCCTAATAATGTTCCTTTAGCCTCTCTGGTTGCTCAAGAAGAGCAAGTTGATGTGAATTTCATTAGAAACAATAATTTTAACAACAATGCTTATAGGAACAATTTTGCTAGTAACAGTTATAGGCCGTATCCTTCTACCAATGGTAATGGTTATGGTAATTCCTACAACAACACTAGGGCCGCGCCCTCCGAGCTTGAGGTAATGCTCAAGGACTTCATCGGTAAGCAAACTGCTTTTAACAAGTCTGTTGAGGAAAAGTTAGGCAAAATTGATATTCTTGCTTCTAAAGTTGATAGCCTTGCTCATGATGTTGAAATTCTGAAATTAAAAGTGTTTCCTAATGATGTGAAAGAGAACAATGTTTTTGCTACCACTAATGCAATCCAAGTTGGAATTGATGAAAATATTAGATTGTTAGCGGAATTGCATGCCAGGTGGGAAAGAGAAGATGAGATGGCTAGAGAGATGAAGGTATGTACCATTACTACCTCTAATGATGTTGCTCCTACTGGTAGCAATCCTCTTACTTTGATTGGTGTAGAGAAAACTCCCACTCCTTGTGTTAAAAAGCCTAAAACTGCCAAAACTTTTTCTCAAAAGAGTGCTGGAATTTTTCGGAGTGTGGGAGATGATAGCTCTATGTTTTTTAATGATTTTGATGTTGATGGCTGAAATATATCTGAAGTTACTTTGTTCTTGCAAAAGCTTGCTTTGACTCCCAATGCTAGTTCTTTAAATATTGCTTTTACTAAGCATATTACCAATGCTCTCATAAAGATTAGGGATGAAAAGTTGAAGCAGAAAGCCTCTGTTCCCAAGAAGTTAGAAGATGGTTGGGAACCCATCATTGATATGCATGTTAATGGTTATGATTGCCATGCTTTATGTGATCTAGGTGCTAGTATTTCTATCATGCCTAGAAAGATTTATGACATGCTTGATTTACCACCGCTTGAAAAATGTTATTTTGATGTTCCTATTGCTGATGTTGCTAAGAAGAAACCTTTGGGAAGAATTAATGATGTTCTTATTGTGGTTAACAATAACCTTGTTCCCGTTGATTTTCTTGTTATGGACGTTGAATGCCATGCTTCATGTACTATTATTTTGGGAAGACCCTTTCTTCGAACTGTAGGTGCTATCATTGATATGAGGGAAGGCACTATTAACTATCAATTCCCACTCAAGAAAGGTATGGAACACTTCCCTAGGAAAATAAAGAAATTACTTTTTGACTCTATTCTTAGAGCAAATTATGAGCTTGACACTTCATCACTTGATATTACTTGATTCGCAATTTTCTGCGCCTAGCTCAAAGGCGTTAAAGAAAAGCACTCTTGGGAGATAACCCAATGTTTTCTTTTCAGTACTTTTTCTTTTATTTGAGTCTTGGAAGTCATTACTACTGTAATGACCGCTCCTTATCTTGTTTATTTCGTTTTTGTGCCAAGAGAAGCCTCTAATTTGAGTGAGGTAAAGATTTGGGGATGTTGCTGTCCTGAAACTGTTTTCGGTGCTGCACCGTAAAAATTCGTGAAAATTCTCTGTTTATCTTTTGGACCTGTGATTTCTTGTGCACATGCCCCAGGTTATATCCAAACTTTTCTTAGTTTAACACTTTTTGATTTGAGCAACAGAAAATCCCTCAAAAATTCGACCTTTGTCAGCTGTTCAGTTTTGACAGATTTCTGCCAATATTTGTGTTTGCCACTTTATCGCTTTCTTTTGAGTTCTTTTGATCACGGAACTTTTGGGGAGGTTGCTACAGTAGTATTTGCTATATATGTGGTGGTTTTGAGTTGAAACTTGAAGCAAATAAAGGGTTGATTATATGTTATGCTTGCACTAATGTTGCTAATAGATTTGTGTTTAGTTTTGTATGAAGGAAGTTTTCAAGTGTAGGGATTGGAGAATGATGAGATGAGTTGAAGAATGGACAAAAGCTCAAGCTTGGGGATGCCCATGCATCACCCCAAGAAATATCCAAGAAGTACAAGCGTCAAAGCTTGGGGATGCCCCCGAGGCACCCCTTCTTCATCGGCAAAAATCAGGTCACCTTTCAAAACACTATATTTTTATTGCTTCATGCACTATGTGTTTTTCTTGGAGCGTCAGTTGTTTTAGTTTTCTTAGTTAGTTTAGTTAGTTTGTTTGCTGCAATAAATGGTTGGACCCCAACAAATTTTCTTTGGAGGAGATGTACTCGTTTTCATTTGCAAAGAACGCTCTAGTTTTCACTCTTATTAAAAATCGAGTGTTCTTCTTTTTCTGCTACTGCTTTCGGTTTTCGTTTTTGCCTTGATATGCGTTCAGATCTTGTCATATCTTTTCATCAAGGTGTATTTTTGCCTCTGATATTTATTGGTTTTCATCAAAAGAGGTGTCTTTAAAAATTTCAAATGGTGTTGGAAAAGAGAAAAAGCTTTGTGCAAAATAGTGGTACAAGAAGGAGCTTGTGTAGACTGCGGCTTAGGCTTTTTCATGTCATGCTTGATGTCTTTTTGATAGTATGCTTAGTGGTTTTGCTGTAGCATGACTTGTCTCAAATAACTGAGATTGCTTAATGAGCCTTTGAAAAAATCATGCGTTGTTTTTATTGTATGGAAGCATTATTTTGGTTTTCTCCTTGATGCTTTATTTGGGTTGACTTGGCGCATGCTCACACATGTTAGACTCTTACAAAGTTGCCAATAGCCTTCATGATCATTTAGTTTTTGACTTTTGATGCCATCGTATGCTTCTTTTAATGTCGCTTTGTCGCTTTGCATGATTATGGCCATTATTGCTCTCTTAGTTGGTCGCTCCCAGTCTTTTGCTAGCCCTCGCCTTGTACTGAGTATGAGCTCTACTCGTGCATCCAACTCCTAAAAGCCAAAGTTTTCCATTGTGTCCACCATACATACCTACTAGCAATTTGCTATTCCAAGTAAATTTGACTTGCTTTTATTTTCTCTTCAAATTAAACTCTTACCAGTGTTATGCGAAATTCGGTTAGTAAAGCTCTCACGAACCGGAAGGCACACTTTACTTTTTCTTGTTCTTAAAAATTTGACATTGTGGTCTCTTATGTTGAGTTGTTATGCTTGCAATTTGTAAGTTGGATTCTAGCCCAGCCATGCAGTCATGGGCAAGCTTTCAACATTGCACTTCTTATTTGAGTTGATATCGTGATCTTTTGTTTATGGATGCCCGCGGTGTGAAATGAATTGGGAATCTTGTAGGGATCATGGAGTTTGTATATGTGTTAGGGAAATGCCGGGCCGCCAATCTAATCCATGCATAATTCATGGTGGAAATTTGCAGCATACCCATGGTGAACATTCGACGACGCATCTCATAATAAAAAGCTAAACAAAAGGCAAATAAAAGAGATGTCGAGGTGTCCATTGTCTGCTTGTCCTGTCATTTTGGTGTGGGCTTGTTCCATGTCATCGGGCACGGAGGTACCCCATTGGTGGTTCTCAATGATATGCATATACTTACAATGACAAGAGCCTTGCTTGGGACTCTAAGTAAAGTAGCATGAGGTTTGGGTACTCGTATTCACGGGGCACGAGGTTTTCAACTTATGATTTGTCAAGCATATGCATCATAATTGTTCTCGCATTAACTTTAACCATTCAAGATGCTTATGATGGGGGCAATGAGAGCTCAAAGCCGGTAAGTACCATAATTTTTGAAGGTTATAAAACTTGCAATCACTGCTTCCCTCTGCGAAGGGCCTTTCTTTTACTTTTATGTTGAGTCACCACCTTCTTTCTTTATGCACCATTAAGAGAGCATAGTTGTCATTCTTAGTGTGATATGCATTGTCCCAAAGTTCATTGATTGATTCATATTGTTGGTTTCACTTGTTCTTAAATTATTTGTATCTAGTCGCCCTCTTAAACTTGAAGGTGTCCTATGCATTTATGTTTTGCTCTCTTTGAAGGACAAGCTGAAAATCATTTGTATGTTTTTCCTTATGATTTGAACACACGTTTGACTTTCATTGTTTCATTATCATGATCTTTTGTTTGTGTTCATTTGCATGTTTACAACATGGTTGCTAAGTTCTTATTGTCATGATTATATCTTCATGCCCATGTTTTAAGTTCTTATGATCCCAGCTCACCAATGCTTACATATATGATCAAGATTGTGTAGGTGCATGTCACCTCAAAAATTATTCTTTTGTTATCACTTACCTACTCGAGGACGAGCAGGAGTTAAGCTTGGGGATGCTTGATACGTCTCAAACGTATCTATAATTTTTGATGCTCCATGCTTGTTTTTACACCATTTGCCTATTGTTTCGTTACACTTAGTGGCAATTTTATGCATTTTCCGGAACTAACCTATTAACGAAGTGCCACAGTGCCAGTTTCCTGTTTTCTGCTGTTTTTGTGTTTCAGAAGTGATACACAGGAAATATTCTCGGAATTGGACGAAACAAGTTCCTGAAGTCTTATTTTACCCGGAAGCTTCCAAAGATCCGAAGAGGAGTAGGAGGGGGGCCACCAGGGGCCCACACACAGGGGTGGCGTGGCCAGCCCCTAGCCCGCGCCACCACCGTGTGAGGCCACCTGGCCCCACCTCTGACGACGTCCCTTCGCCTATAAAGACCCCCCGACGGAAAAAACCTAAGTACCCGATCAGATTTCCAGAACACATCGCGATCCGCCGCCGCCGTCGACCCGAAGATCGGGAGGGTCCAGAAGCTCTTCCCGGCACCCTGCCGGAGAGGGGAATCGCCACCGGAGGTCTTCTTCATCGCCATGCTTGCCTCCGGAGCGATGAGTGAGTAGTCTACCTTGGACTATGGGTCCATAGCAGTAGCTAGATGGTTGTCTTCTCCACCATGTGCTTCATGTTTAGATCTCATGAGCTGCCTTACATGATTGAGATCACCGTTATGTAATTCTACATGTTTGGTTTGTTGGGATCCGATGAATATTGGTGTTTATGATTAAGTTGTTGTACTGAATTATATCTTTTGTTATCTCTATGTTGTTTATGATCTTGCATGCTCTCCGTTGTTAGTAGCTATCTTGGCCGAGTAGTTGCTAGTGACTCCAAGAGGGAGTATTTATGCTCGATAGTGGGTTCATGCCTCTATTTCACCTGGGGGAGTGACAGAAACCTCTAAGGTGGTAGATGTGCTATTGCTACTAGGGAGAAAACAACATTCATATGCTCAAGGGCATATGCTTTGTTTACATTACACACTTTGCTTAATGCAATTATCTGTTGTTCGCAACTTAATACTTCTAGGGTGTTCGGATTGATATCCCCGGGAGTGGATTATTAGTCATAGATGCAGTTGGATGGCGGTCTATGTATTTTGTTGTAATGCCCAGAGTAAATCTCATAGTGATCTTCTTGACATATCACGTTATCTTTATTCTATCAATTGCCCAACTGTAATTTGTTTACCCAGCATGTGCTATTTTATCTATGGAGAGACACCACTAGTGAACTGTGGACCCCGGTCCTATTTACATCATATTGCTATCACCTGTTTACTTTACTCGTACTGTTTACTTTACTCGCATACTCTACTGTTTTCCACTCGATACGCTCATAACCTTTGTTTCAAGCAAACCGGTGAGATTGACAACCTCATCGCAAGTTGGGAACAAAGTATTTGTTTGTGTGTGTGCAGGTTCCGCATCACCTTCAGTCGTCATTGTCTCTCCTCTCCTGATCGATAAACCTTGGTATCTTAACTGAGGGAAAACTCGCTGTTATACTCATCATACCTTCCTCTTGGGGTTCCCAACGGGCTGGTTATCCACCACGCACAAGGACTGTCTGCAGCAACATTCATTTGGAGTAGCATCTTCCACAACCATGGCTTCGTTGAGAGTGCAAACATAGTAAGGTATGTAAGGCTCCATCTCAGCAACTCTATTTCTCAGAAACTGAGCTTGTGAAGCGGACAGCGCAACTATGCTGCCATAGCAGCAGAATGGGTCAAACACCTCAAGAGGTCCCTCCGCGTCTGGACCTCGCCAGATAATCGTATCATCTCCACCAGCTTCATCTCCACCAGATTCATCGCCACTTAGTGAAACAAGGTCGATGATGTCATCATCCATGGTCACCTAATAAACAGAGGAAGAAACATGTATGAATTATCCATGGTCATAAGCCAGATGGCAATAGGAAGACCAAATTAAACATGCTGAAAATAAGTTTCTCCATGAATTTATTTTTATGTTCAATATACAGCTTTATGATCAAATCAACATATGAATCTGAAAGAATTTATGAATGCTCTATTGAACAATCAACCTCAAAGCTGACTACAACATACCAATTGGTCATACTATTTAAATCACAAGTGTTAAATTCTCACTAAAAACAAAACAAAAAATGTTCAGATGCAAGGTATGGATGTCCTCTCTGTTTGCACTTAAAAGGCATATGCTAATTGGGTTGTTAAATAAGTGTCACTCAATCAAGTTGCTTAAGTGAGGTGGCAGCCCACAAGTGGAGTTTGATCCTTTTTCTTATCCTTGTCCTGATTGTATCCCAATTAAGCTGGATAAACACATGCATGATCCTGTGGAAATCAAAGCTCCTCCACAACCAGTACTAATTAAAACATGCTTAAACACAATGTATGTGCAACCCATCATTCTAATTTGGTTGAGTGACATTCTCATAATATATATGTAAGCAATAATAGTCCCTCTGTGCACATAGGTACTAATAGCCAAGCAATAATTAATACATATATGTAAGAAACATCTGCTTAAGAAACCTCTCTGCACGCAAGTAATACTAAGAAATTGCAGCAATCTGGAAGGAACAATATATAAACAGAAACTCCAGATGTTTTCCATTAATTAGATAGATAGATTGATGGATGGTGCTATCAAAGGCTTAATCAGCACGTCAACGCCTCCTCCTCATCTACAGAGGACATGTAGATATGCTACCAGAATTAAAACATCAGACTAGAATTAAGCTACCAGAACCCATCCTCTCTCAACAGCCAATCCTATACCTCTACAGAAATCAAATATGCCCGCAAGAAACACGCAAATCTACCAAATCCGTCCATGTTACACCCTAATCTAAACCCTAATCTACCAAATCCATCCATAAGAAATCAAATCTGGCAGCAAGAAACACGCAAATCTACCAAATGTACCAAATCCGTCCGTGCTACACCCTAATCTACCAAATCCGTCCATAAGAAATCAAATCTGGCCGCAAGAAACACGCAACTAAACACACAACAGAAATCGAATCTGGCCGCAACCAATCTCCTAAGTGAAGGAGGAGCACGCACCTGAAGAGAGGGGATCAGCCGCGCACCAGGATCGAGTGGGAGCAGCCGCGCACTGGATCGAGTGGGAGCAGCCACGCACCGGATCGATGAGGGAAGAGAGGGGAGGTCGCACCGGGAAGAGAGTGGGGGAAGAGTGGGGGAATGCGGCGGGCTAGGGTTTGGATCGGGAGGCAGTGCGGTGGGCTAGGGTTTGGATTCCTCAGAGAAACCAGGGGCGTTGGATGGTGTGTCTCGATGGTTCAGATGATCTGAAAGCTGATCCGTGGTAGGCGTATCCTGGTCATGTGATTGGCTGGAGAGAGGGTAGCATCAAAAATGTATCACTTTTTAATCACCTCACAAAAATATGCTGTAAAAAAGGTATAGTAGTTTGTTAATCTGACCCCATATTATGCACATGTGTGCATATTGGCATGGCAAACAAAGTTGCTTTGGGAAGTTTTAATTTTCTTTGCACAAAAAACAATTTTTTATTTTCCTTGCGTCAAAAGTTTCAAAATGCGGCCAAAACGGCCGGCGCTACCGTTCTTATCTAGGGGTGGAATAATGCAAATATTTCCATGGATCTCCCATGAAATAACAACTTTTGCATCTTAAAATGATTTTTTCATAAAATCATGAGCAAACTATGAGGCACCTGCAGTTCAAATCGGGCTCCGTTCCTACTAAATCGGCAGAAAGTTGCCTAAATGTTGGAAAATACACACAAATGGTATGCCATGCAAATTATTGGTGAAATGTACATAAAATGTGGTCTAGTACTTTTGAAAATTGATGGGCTCCAGTTATAAAAGCTAGTTTTGGTAGTTGCTTCACAAAAAACCCTAGTTTCGGCACTTCGAAAATGGAAAATTGTTTTTCTACACGGTAAAATTGAAAACTCCTATGGAAAAAATTGTTTGCCATTCTAAGATGCACATGTGTGCCCATTTTGGAAAAAAAATAACAAACTATGCCATGCACGTGGCCATAACATTGGTCGTTTGCCCTAAAACCCATGAATCTTCGTACAAGGTAGCTCATTTCTGAGAACACTTTTTCAAGATACTTGCAATATCTCAAGTTTGTTATTTTTCCTAGATGCTAGGCCACAAAACATGACAAAGTGCGCAAGTTTCGTATTTTTTGAATCCGTTACGCCCGTTTCAAAACGCGGCAAAAACGGTCGGCGCTACCGTTCTTACCTAGGGGTGGAATAATGCAAATATTTCCATGGATCTCCCATGAAATAACAACTTTTGCATCTTAAAATGATTTTTTCATAAAATCATGAGCAAACTATGAGGCACCTGCAGTTCAAATCGGGCTCCGTTCCTACTAAATCGGCAGAAAGTTGCCTAAATGTTGAAAAATACACACAAATGGTATGCCATGCAAATTATTGGTGAAATGTACATAAAATGTGGTCTAGTACTTTTGAAAATTGATGGGCTCCAGTTATCAAAGCTAGTTTTGGTAGTTGCTTCACAAAAAACCCTAGTTTTGGCACTCCGAAAATGGAAAATGGTTTGTCTACACGGTAAAATTGAAAACTCCTATGGACAACATTGTTTGCCATTCTAAGATGCACATGTGTGCCCATTTTGGAAAAAAATAACAAACTATGCCATGCACATGGCCATAACATTGGTCGTTTGCCCTAAAACCCATGAATCTTCGTACAAGGTAGCTCATTTCTGAGAAAACTCTTTCAAGATACTTGCAGTATCACAAGTTTGTTATTTTTCCTAGATGCTAGGCCACAAAACATGACAAAGTGTGCAAGTTTCGTATTTTTTGATTTTTTTGAATCCGTTACGCCCGTTTCAAAACGCGGCCAAAACGGCCGGCGCTACCGTTCTTACCTAGGGGTGGAATAATACAAATATTTCCATGGATCTCCCATGAAATAACAACTTTTGCATCTTAAAATGATTTTTTCATAAAATCATGAGCAAACTATGAGGCACCTGCAGTTCAAATTGGGCTCCGTTCCTACTAAATCAGCAGAAAGTTGCCTAAATGTTGAAAAATACACACAAATGTATGCCATGCAAATTATTGGTGAAATGTACATAAAATGTGGTCTAGTACTTTTGAAAATTGATGGGCTCCAGTTATCAAAGCTACTTCTGGTAGTTGCTTCACAAAAAACCCTAGTTTCGGCACTCTGAAAATGGAAAATGGTTTTTCTACACGGTAAAATTGAAAACTCCTATGGACAACATTGTTTGCCATTCTAAGATGCACATGTGTGCCCATTTTGGAAAAAAATAACAAACTATGCCATGCACATGGCCATAACATTGGTCGTTTGCCCTAAAATCCATGAATCTTCGTACAAGGTAGCTCATTTCTGAGAACACTTTTTCAAGATATTTGCAATATCTCAAGTTTGTTATTTTTCCTAGATGCTAGGCCACAAAACATGACAAAGTGCGCAAGTTTCGTATTTTTTTGATTTTTTTGAATCCGTTACGCCCGTTTCAAAACGCGGCCCAAACGGCCGGTGCTACCGTTCTTACCTAGGGGTGGAATAATGCAAATTTTTCCATGGATCTCCCATGAAATAACAACTTTTGCATCTTAAAATGATTTTTTCATAAAATCATGAGCAAACTATGAGGCACCTGCAGTTCAAATCGGGCTCCGTTCCTACTAAATTGGCAGAAAGTTGCCTAAATGTTGAAAAATACACACAAATGGTATGCCATGCAAATTATTGGTGAAATGTACATAAAATGTGGTCTAGTACTTCTGAAAATTGATGGGCTCCAGTTATCAAAGCTAGTTTTGGTAGTTGCTTCACAAAAAACCCTAGTTTCGGCACTCCAAAAATGGAAAATGGTTTTCTACATGGTAAAATTGAAAACTCCTATGGATAACATTGTTTGCAATTCTAAGATGCACATGTGTGCCCATTTTGGAAAAAAATTAACAAACTATGCCATGCACGTGGCCATAACATTGGTTGTTTGCCCTAAAACCCATGAATCTTCATACAAGGTAGCTCATTTCTGAGAACACTTTTTCAAGATACTTGCAATATCTTAAGTTTGTTATTTTTCCTAGATGCTAGGCCACAAAACATGACAAAGTGCGCAAGTTTCATATATTTTTTGATTTTTTTTGAATCCGTTACGCCCGTTTCAAAACGCGACCAAAACGGTCGGCGCTACCGTTCTTACCTAGGGGTGGAATAATGCAAATATTTCCATGGATCTCCCATGAAATAACAACTTTTGCATCTTAAAATGATTTTTTCATAAAATCATGAGCAAACTATGAGGCACCTGCAGTTCAAATCGGGCTCTGTTCTTGCTAAATCGGCAGAAAGTTGCCTAAATGTTGAAAAATACACACAAATGGTATGCCATGCAAATTATTGGTGAAATGTACATAAAATGTGGTCTAGTACTTTTGAAAATTGATGGGCTCCAGTTATCAAAGCTAGTTTTGGTAGTTGCTTCACAAAAAAAACCTAGTTTCGGCACTCCAAAAATGGAAAATGGTTTTTCTACACGGTAAAATTGAAAACTCCTATGGACAACATTGTTTGCCATTCTAAGATGCACATGTGTGCCCATTTTGGAAAAAAAATTATAACTCCTATGGACAACATTGTTCATATCCACATCACAAAATTTCACATTTTTAATCCATAGAAAATGGAAAAAAGAATAGTGCAAAAATTTCCCTCCTATTTCCCCCCAAAATTTCCCTCCTAACCCCCCTCCCCCAAAATTTCCCTCCTATTTCTCCCGCCAGGAATTCCAGATCTGGATCTGGTCCACTTTTTAGCTGAAATGATGCAAATAACCTCGTCCTTGCTACACAGCAGAACTGATAAAGCAGGGGCATTTTCATCAAATCACGTGAGAAGCTTACAACCACATCTTCCACCGACCCCTCCACCACATCCACTCCACCATAGCCGCTCCTCCACATCGATCCTCCGACGCAAACCCTAATCAACAGCGATGCTCGCGGCGAGGGCCGGGGACGGAGACGCTCGCGGCGAGGGCCGGGGACGGAGACGCTCGCGACCATGGCCGCACGCGCTCGCGGCAACGGCGAGTGTGCACGAGCTCGCGGCAACCAGACAACCTCTTCAGTTCAGGCGAGTGTTTCCATTCGGATCTCCCTGCCCCCTCCTCCCCACCCCCAACCTCCATGTTGTTTGGATGCGGCGTTGCTTACGGCCGGATTGGGTTGATTAGGGTTTAGGTGTGCGTTGCTTATGGCCAGATTGTATTCATTTGCTTTCTTATGGACGGATTTGAATTCTTTTGCCCATATTTGGTTGATTACGGCCAGATTTTGTTGATAACTACAAGATTCAAGTAGAAATCTCCTCGATTTTTTTCTATATCATTACAGCAAGTATAAATCTATATCTGTAGCTTCAAGTTGTAATCTAAATGAATAGATGGTACTGTGTTAGGATTGGTGCACTATAATTGAATAATCTCTAAATGTTACCATTTTTCTATTTCTGTATGAATAGATGGTATTGTCTTAGGATTGTGCTGCATATGCAATTATTGTAGCCTCTCATTGAAGCATATAGAAGCATGCTCACTGAACCATATTAAAGCATGCTCATTCAAGCATATAGAAACATGCTAATTGGAACATATATAAGCTTTTGCTCCTGTCCTATGTCTTTAAATTATCTACATGAATTATCTATTTGAATTCAGATTAATGAATTAGTCTTCCTTGTTCCTGTCCTCTGTCTTCAAATTATCTACATGAGTGACATGAAACATATTAAAGCATGCTCATGGAATGAATAGAATGTTTTGTGCAGAAACAAGTCTTTGCATTTTGCTCATATTAATTCCTTGCATAATATCTACATGAGTACCATTCTTCTACTTCACTTGTTATCATGCTCTCATTCATCATGCTCACTGCAATTTTGGTTCTGTTATCTAACTACATCTCTCTTCTAGGTAAGTGTCAAAGGAATTTGCAAGTTAATCAGAGAGAAACGTAGCGATCAGCCAAGAGGAAGCAGTAAGATAAAGAGGTGGGTTGCTGTAGTTGTCCTGTAGGATGTAGGATGTTTATGATTCCTTGCTCCTTGTTTCTAATTCATGGTTGTCCTATTTTTGCAAGGCATTGGGTCAACCTAACCAACGCATATCCACCCCCTCAAGATCAGCAATGACCAAGAAGACAGGGAGGAAGCAGTTGATTGGTATGCATCATACTCCTTGTGTTCTTCTACTTATCTGAATATGCTGCCTATCCTTGTTACCTTGTATGGGTGCATCTTAATCCTTGTGTAGGCTGATATGCATCATGCTCGTGTTTGTCTATCTGAATGTGCTGCCTATCCTTGTTACCTAGTATTGTATGCATCTTAATGCTTGTGTTGGTTGATATGCATCTTGCTCCTTGTATTTGTCTACTTATCTGAATGTGCTGCCTATCCTTGTTACCTAGTATGCGTCTTACTTGTGTTGGTTGATAACTTGATATGCATATTACTCCTTCAATGATGTCTAGTTTAGCATTGATACATAGTAACTGAAACACATTGCTGTGATTTGATTGGCATGAGTAATTGAGTTGTACCTTCTTTATGTAATCTATCTTTTAGGAGTTAACTAGGAATTAATTGCATATAAAATATGCTAGATTGAGGAACCATTCATCTAATGGTGACCTTTTCTTACGCATGTAAATAAGCGCCGCTCACTGAATATGAGATGGGTAGTGCTAGGACCATGATGCGGAACAACCGGATATTTCAGTCCCTTGGAATCGGTGCAATAGTATCAATGATTAGGAAGTCAAATGATCAAGGTAGTACTGTTACTAGTGAAGAATCAGCATCTGTCATCACACAAGGCGAGAGCTCAGACCACAATCCTAGAGACGATGAAGATAGTGATGAGGAGGAAGTTGACGACAGTGTAGTGGAGAAGGATGTTAAGGTGCAACCTCTTATCTTGTTTGGAGGGATGGTGTACTTGTCTGTTTGCTTGTTTTTTCTTTAGTTCTGCACACAATTTCCTAGCCTGTGATCTGATGCTTTGTCATTGCTGTTTATATGAGGTTGTCAAGGTTTCTAAGAAGAAGAGTTACGTGAAGAAAATAACCAAGAGGAGGAACATCCCAGAAACATCTACTACAATGGCCCCAGGAAGAATTTTTGCTGTTCCTCCAGAAGGGACAAAAAGAATGTTGAAAGTTGATGAGGCTCCTACCGTTCGGGTCACCAGGAAGAAAGCAAAGGAGAACACTGCAACCAACAATGAGCAAGGCTCGCTGCACAACGATGTGGAAAGCTCGCTGCACAACGATGTGGAGGGCACGCCTCACAGGGATGAAGGAAGCACTGAACGCATGCAGCTCAGCCCTTCCGCACAAAATGCTGACACTTTTGAAGAATCTAACCAGCCAGCGCGTGATGAAGGCAAGTTCCCGTACTGCTATTCTTTTTACTAGTTCCCTTTGTAAATTTAAGCTATGCATGTATGCTTGCCCTGCTTGCCTCGATTGAAGTTTGCTTGTGTCCTTTTTGGTACTGATGATGCTATGGTGGTCAGGAACTATAGAACTGGCGCAGGGTTGGAAAGGCTGACCAAAGGGCTTGGTTCTAAGGTCAGAATCGAGATTTCCGAAGGGATGAAACGCCCGGTGAAGCATGTCCAGGCTGCAAAGCTTGCATCAGAGTGTGGCCTGATTGCAAGAAGCCATCTTCCAATACTTCCTCACTTCAAAGAGTACAAGAAGGACAAGAATCTTGTTAAAGACTTCATTGGAAAAGTTTCTGTAAGCAACCTTCTTTGCTACTTTGAAAGTGTTCTTAGTTCTTTGCTACACATGTTTTGGTTACTGATCTTGTCTTTGCTTTGTCTGCTACCTTTGTAGGCTAACTTTGACATGGATACTGGATCAAAGGTCATTAAGGATGCGTGCACTGATATCCTAGAGAATATCTGCAGGAACATACGCCACTATCTCAAGAAGGAGTTTTTTGATCAAGTAGAAGCAAGTAAAGTCAGCATCAAGTCTCCAGTTAAATACTTGACTGATGAACAATGGCAAGCTCTGGTCAAGGTGTGGTCAAGTGCAAAACACAAGGTTTGTTTGCATATTGCCCTATCTTGCCCATTCAACATGCTTGGTTTTCTTTATTGTATGTAAATGATGATGAGATGTGCTCATATGTAGGAGACCTGCGAGAAGAACAAGGCTAATCGAACAAAAGTCAAGTTTGGGCAGAAAACTGGTTCACGATGCTATATTGCCCATGTGCATGCAATTGTAAGACAACACTGTTTTTTTTTAGTTGCTTGTAATTATTGTCGCAGAAACTTATGGTTTGGTATCTTTAAAACTTTTCAGAAGGAGGAAAGGAAGGTTGAAAACCTGGATGCAGTTGAAATGTTCAAGGCCTTCCACTACAGCGCGAAAAATGGCTTCTCGGTGGACATCGAAGATGCTATAGTAAGTGTCTGATCTCACATTTGCATTCTTGTTTGTGTGGTTACATCTCAGTTGAACACTTCTATTGTTGCATACTATCTGGTTATTGCAAGATAGTATTGCTTTGAGCAAAGAAACTTGATTGAGCTGTACTGTAGTAGATTATGTTGTTATTTAGCACTTGTTTTGGCCAATAGCAAACTTCCTTACCTGATGACATGCTCTAAAATTAGTATGGGCTAGGCAAACTAAGATGAAATCCAGAGTACTTCACTTATATTGCTATTATCTACTTATAAACAATGCCCTTGGGATTAATGCTTCATGTTTTCTTCAGTTTCCATGCTTCTGTTAATAGTTGACTGCTAATATAGTTCACTTTTGTGCTCCTTATTTCAGGCTTCAATTGAAGAAATCATGTCTGCACCTGTTCCAGAAGGTGAAGCGCCAAAGTCCACTATGGAGGTTATTTCTGAAGTTCTTACCGAGAAGTGCCCATCAAACACATTCCTGAAGAATGTTGGCCTAGATTCAACCTCTGGCAGCAAGTCCAGCAAGACCAATGCTGCAGTTACTGCTCATGTCCATAATCTGGAATAGCAGCTCGAGAGGTCGCAGCGTGAAAGTGAAGTGATGCGTGAAGAAATGGCTGCCATGAAGAAGAAGGCCAAAGAAGCTGAAGCTGCACAAGCGGAACATTTCGAGCTGCTTCTCAAGAAGACGGAAGAGAGCGATGCAAGGTTGGCTTCCATGATTGCTTTGTTGACAGGTAAACCTACTGGGAATTAGTGGGCATCTGGTTTGGTGCTCATCTGTGGAAGATGGTAGTTTTTTGGTAGTTGTTGATTGCTAAACATGTGTTCCATGGCATCCAGTACTGCTGTGCTAAACTTGTGCTCCTAGGTGTTTTGGTACTTGTTCTCCTGGGTGTTTTGTACTCCTGTGCTAAACTTGCCCTGGGAAGCTTGCTATTAAGCTATATATGAATGATGGTTATTTGAATTCCTGTGTGTTGGCAATTTGAATGATGAATGTGCTATAATTTGCAATTTATGCAAAATCCTGTATTTGTTTCTTGCTTATTTCAAATTTCTGAAATGCATCCAGTAAGATAACAGGTCAGAAGAAAACAGGCCCAAAAGTTATTGGACCCAATAAGAGGCCATGGCCTGGCTCCAAAAAAGCCCGATTTGAAAATGGAAAATATTTGAAAATGGCCTAAAACTTAACTGGACCTGATGCTATATGGGCTCTAAAGAGGCCTAGGCCCATAATATAATACCAGAAATAATTCGAAAAAAAGAAAACAAAAGGGGATGAAATAAGTGAAATAAGCAGTAAAAAGGCCAAGGCCCATAAATGAAATGGGCTTTATAAAGGCAAAAGCCCAAAAGAAAAAGGTAAAAATCAGAAAGCAATTCTATCAAAAATGGCAAAGGCCTAGAAAAAATTGTTAGAATTACTGGGCTTGGCCCATGTAGATCTTTTAGATGGACTGGGCTAATTTTGGTTATGACCATATCAAAATCGTCACAATACCTGCCACGTGGCTGACACGTCGGATTGCTGATGTGTCATCCCCAAATTGCCCATGATGATAATAAATCGTCATAACCGTTATGACGGTCCAAAATCGTCATAGACGGTTATGACGATTTCTCTAGAATCGTCATGTTCAGTCATCAACGACGCCCCATTTTTTACGATGATTTTTTTGTCATAAAATCGTCACAAATCAACCATTATGACGATTTTGTGACGAATTTAGAGGGTCACTAGTCAACACATTTCTTGTAGTGAAATCACCACATATAAAGCATATACTACTGTAGCAACTTCCCCAAAAGTTCCGTGATCAAAAGAACTAAAAAAGAAAGCGATCGAGAGGCAAACACAAATAATGGTAGAAATCTGTCAAAACAGAATAGCTGACAAAAGTCGAATTTTTAGAGGGTTTTATGTTGCTCAAATCAAAAAGTGTTAAACTAATGAAAGTTTGGATATAACCTGGGGCATATGCACAAGAAATCGCAGGTCAAAAAGATATTCTGAGAATTTTTACGAATTTTTACGGTGCAGCACCGAAATCTGTTTCAGGACAGCAACTTCCCCAAATCTTACCTCACTCAAATTAGAGGCTTCTCTTGGCACAACAACGAAATAAAAATGATAAGGAGCGGTTATTATAGTAGTAATAACTTCCAAGACTCAAATAAAAGAAAAATAACTAAAAGTAAAAACATTGGGTTATCTCCTAAGAGTGCTTTTCTTTAACGCCTTTGAGCTAGGCGCAGAAAGTGCGAATCAAGTAATATCAAGCGAAGCATTAAGATCCATGTAACATCCCAAGATTTTGTCAAATTATGGGGGAATTTTTTTCGCTTTTGTATTGCTTGAGATGATTAGAAATTCACAGGGATTTGAAACTTTTGAGTCTAATTGAAAGTTTTATTTGAAAAGAATTTAAACCTTCTATTATTTTCTTGAAGAACTTCTTTGAGAAAAGATCAATTCTCAAAACACTATTTTCCATCCTTTATTCAAACCTATGCAAGTTTACTTGCAAAGGAGTGAGATCCAAAGGAGTTTTATTTAGTAGAGATGGTATTTCAAGAAACCAAGTTTGAAAGATATTTTCAAACATTATTATATAAAGGATTATTTCTTATTCTCAAAGGATTTATTTTCAAATCCCAATTAGCTTTATGCAAGCAAAACCTATAGACATGATCCATATTTCTGTTAAAAATCTTGTTCTGATTTTGGAAATGGAGGAGAGAAAGTGGAGCTACAGGAGCAATGCGCGAGGAAGAAGACGGTGGCGGTGGAGTAGAACGGACTGTTACCCTGCCACCATTATTTATTTTACCTCTGGGATTCGGCGTCAGATCTCAACCGTCCACGGCGAAGTGGAAACGGCTGAGCTGATCCAGCCGTCCACGTGTCAGCACGAGAGCACAGTGGCGTCCACTACGCGCGATAATCAAGGAAACCGCGCCGGTTATTTTTCACCCACGCGCGGGACGTGCGGTCAAATTCTGTCAACGGCCGAGGCGTGCGGCCGGGGGGCCCACCATACGTCTAATCCTGGCAGGGCCAGGTCACTCCTGCAGAAGATGATGCGACAACTCGACGAGGCATGTCGTCAGCAATGACGCGTTTCTTCGGGTAGGTTGATTCTTCCTGATTCAAAGGGCAAAGATTGGCGAAAGTTCTTTCGAGTTTCAAAGGTATGTACCACATTCGCTCAGACGGCCTGTCGACTGGGTTTTCTTCGAGGTTCTTTTTGCTCCTCTCTTCTGTGCCAGCCGAATATATGTAGAGCTTTTCGACGGCTTTGTCTTTTGCCCCTATGTGGGAATTTTTGGGTCGAAATTGTATTCGAATTGCTTCTTTCGGGCCAGCAGCGCCTTCGGAATATTCGAGGTAGGACTTTAGTCCCTCGAATTGCTTCTTTCGGGCCAGCAGCGCCTTCGAGATATTCGAGGTAGGACTTTGGTCCCTCAAATTGGTTCTTTCGGGCCAGCAGCGCCTTCGGAATATTCGAGGTAGGACTTTGGTCCCTCGAATTGCTTCTTTCGGGCCAGCAGCGCCTTCGAGATATTCGAGGTAGGACTTTGGTCCCTCGAATTGCTTCTTTCGGGCCAGCAGCGCCTTCGGAATATTCGAGGTAGGACTTTGGTCCCTCGAATTGCTTCTTTCGGGCCAGCAGCGCCTTCGAGATATTCGAGGAAGGACTTTGGTCCCTCGAAATTGCTTCTTCCGGGCCAGCAGCGCCTTCGAGATATTCGAGGTAGGACTTTGGTCCCTCGAATTGCTTCTTTCGGGCCAACAACGCCTTCGAGCTATTCGAGGTAGCACTTTGGTCCCTCGAATTGCTTCTTTCGGGCCAACAGCGCCTTCGAGCTATTCGAGGTAGTACTTTGGTCCCTCGAATTGCTTCTTTCGGGCCAGCAGCGCCTTCGCGCTATTCGAGATCGCTAGATCATTTCCTTCGAACCTTTCTTTCGGGCTATCAACGCTCCTCAATCAACATGCCCGAATCTTGGTGGCAACATACCAGTTCGGATGCCGTATGTCAAATACGAAGGTAAGTCCACGGTTTGCAACACTGGATGGCCCGGTATTCGTATCAAACGCGCTCTGCCGGAAATTTTCCATACCTACGGTATGAAGCTTGCACCGATGGACGCATCGGGTGCCTCACAAATGAACTGGGCTCCGACCTGGTGAGTCCAACACGGCTCAGGTCGGGTAGCACCAGCCCACGCGGGTTCGAGTCAGGGGACTCGAATCTGAGTAAGCTAACCGAATGTTTTTGCAACAGAGCAATTAACTGAGACCCGGCGTGAGTCTCAGGCTGGTTATGCGCATCCCTCTGCAAACCCGACTTAGCACTTTCGAGACTCTAAATGAGAGTGGCTCGAGAGTCTCGTGTCGAAGCAAGCATACTACTCAAATGACTTCTGTACATGTGCAGCTTTACAGGCCAAGTGCTCATATCGAGGGCGGCTGGGAAGACTTTCGGAAGGAGTCCCTGCCATAGTCTTCGGCTATCCCAGGCACTCGGGGGCTACTAACGAAGGAATGACAAACGGGCCCCTGATATTCGCCTACCTGGTCTTCGGTCTGGAAAGGGTGCCTTACGAAAAGCTTTCGAGGCCTAGCAAGGCGGTGGCCTGGCGCGGCCCAGGAGCAATACTTGGCGCACAAGCAAGATTTCGAGGAGTCCAAGTTAGACTAGTCCTCGGTTGATCCGATCTGTACTTGGCTTGAGAGACACTCCTGAGACCTAGCCTTGACATATAAAAGGCTGGGAGGGAGGTCTCGAAACCATAGACACTTTTCCACCCACCTCACGCCGGAGCGCTCGACGATTTAGAGCTCTCTACCTTCGGCTAGATCCAATCTACGCCGCCATTGTAATACCCTCATCGCAAGTACACCATCAATACAAAGTCAGACAAGCAGGACGTAGGCCTTTTACCTTTCGAGGGGGCTGAACCTGGGTAAATCCTCGTGTCCCTCTGCTTTCGTCTGATCGCCGTCGAGTTCGCCAGGTCCCCAATACGCTTCCTAGTTCGAAAGCCCTTCGACATGGGCATTGCCGGGGATAAACCTCGTCAACAATAAAATCTTATATTTCATGGGTTCAATTTGAAACTATTTTCAAATTGGGATTGAACCTCCTGTTAGTTTGCTTAGTTCACATCTTTTGAACCAAGTATTCAAAAATTACAAATTTGTAGTCCCTGGATTCCTTAGAACTTGTAGAACACCATAGGAACAAGAAAATCCAAATTTGAAACGTGCACACACTTTGTGCATTCAAATTTGTCCAAATCACTATTTCAGTGATAGTTCAAATTCTATAACTTATTTTAGAGTGATTCCAATTGCAGTGACTTTGTATTACTGCAAGCTATCCAGTAATATCACTCCCATAATTTCTTGAACCATGCCACAATTATTCAAATTCTAATATGAGAATTTGAGTATTCCTATATAGATTAATTCTATTTCTAATTCAATCAATGATTCCTTCTACTTTAGAAAACCCTACGATCATACCTAGCTATCAGATATCACCTTGAGATCACTTCGATCCAATGTCATATCTATCCAAACAACATCTCGATCAAGATCATATTCACTCAGACCTGTCCTGTATAGTACCCACTTATTCAAATTACAAATGTGTCGTTTGAGTAAAGTGTGATACTCCAATCTTAGTTTCTACCTTTGCTACTATGGTATTGATCAAATCGACATCATAGTACTTAACCCAATCCCATTTACTCATTAGGAACCTTAAGCCATGTTTTCGAACATCACCTATACCTATCCTATACCTATAGCCTTTTATTCATGTCTACTCAATCTTAACCTTGCATAGAACTATTCAATTAACAAATGAGTTAATTGAGCAACTCAATACTTCACATTTCCTAGCCCAGTGTCTAAGTGTAACATATACTATCTAAGAATAATTGTTGTTACACTTATTCAATAGTACTGCTATTGCACTATTTTGTCTCTTATGTGATTTATCCACATGAGATATTCCAAGATTCAATATGCTTTGATAAAGCATAAAGATTTTCACTCATACACCTTGACAATTCATATATATTCAAAACAGCAAATGAGCTACTTGAGTAGAATATGAATTCCTCTCGAACCAAGATTTTATTAATGTGGAGTTATTATAACCCGTACCTTAGTATGTGTTATACACCATGTTGATCAACGAGCCATCGAGCCCTACCCCAAATATCAACCATTCATACCAAACCCAATACCCACTCTGTGTTGCTTACAGGTATTGAACTATTCAACTTGCAAATGTGTCATTTGAGTAATTCAAACGTTCTCCAAAGTCGCTTAGACCATTTCCCTCTCAATCATACTGATCCTTCCCAACCAAGCCCTCAAATTCATTCAAGGTCCTTTACCATGCCCTCCAAATCACAACATCTCAATAAAACTAAATGGTCAAACAAATACCCTTGATTGCATAAATTGCTTGCATGTGGTTGTTTGGAGTGTTTATGTTGTGATCCTTTTATACTATAGTTGGTGCGAAGGACTACACGCTTAGTAGAGGGAAGGGAAGCGTCTTGTTCTTCAAAAAGGCAAGTGACATACATGCCCCTTTACCCATTTTATTATGCATTAGTATATTCACCTCTTGTAGTATGCATGATAGGTGTTTTACTCAACTGTTTTACCAAATGCTTAGATCCTAGTAGTGTGTAGCAATCCCTCAAACCCACCTGTTAGGATGCTAAATACTTTGAAAAATATTGATGCTATGCTAAGGTCACTTGAAAAGTGTTTTGGGAACAATTTAAGAACTTCAACTAAAATGAAACACCTGAGTGGATTGGTTTGATGATGGAGGCGATGTTGAGTGGCGACCTGGGGCTACACTTTGTGTAGTTGCTGCCTGGGCGTACACTTGTGGTTTGCCACCCAGGAACAAAGAGATGGCTATGTCTTCCATGCTTAGTGTACTTCCAGTGCAGCCTTATGACATTATGGGCTCTGTCTTGACTGATTAGATGTGTGAGTACAACTTGTCGGCAAGAAGATGGTGGTAGCTGAATTATAGGTTGGGAACGGATCTTGCCCAGTTAGTTGTCCTCTCCTCTAAAAGGTCTCGTTTCATTTTATGTATGGCCATAAAATGAATCGTAAGGTGAACGTGCACAACCCTTGCAAGGTGTCAAAACTAATCGATTAGCCGTGTCCTCGGTTATGGACAATTGAGTCTCTAGACATGGAATGTACGGAATAATCTCATCACCTCTTCTGAATGATTAAAATCTCTCTAGAAACCCTAGGTAGGAACTAAGGACCATACACTCCGAGGGGTGGTGGTGCCTGAGGTTCCGGCTTTGTTGAATTTCACCCAGTGCTACATGCCTGGCTAGTATGTGGCATTTGGGGGTTAATTCGACCCTTGAAAATGTAGAACTTGAAAGAAAAACTTTGAGAAAGAACTGTAGGATAAAACTGGCCTTATGCAATTTAGCCTGTGAGATCCACCAGCCAAATCTTCATGTAGATAGGCTCCTCACAACATCCACCAAATATGTGTCATTTGCCAGTACATCATGTACTGACCCCTTTGGGGCTGCATATTCAACATGCAGGTTTTACTCGAGTAAGGAACCAGGATTAGGATCTCGAGCTTACATTCCAACATGGCTGCCTGTGGCACGTGATGAAGATGGAGGCTCCTTGCCACCTTGTTATTTCCGCTGTGTAAATTGTAAGGTTTAAGTACTTTGTATCTGGATCCGCGATGTAATCTTGATACTATGCAATGAATATTTCATTTTGTTCTGTGGTGCTATCATTGATCTAGGGAATAGCACTTAACACAGATGTTCCACCTTGTTCTCAAGGTTGGGGCGTTACAGAATGGTATCAGAGCATAGTGTTGCCGGTAGGATCGAGACCCTAGGTTTGGACTAGGCTAGGAAACCCAAAAATGATATCAAATGGATATCATTGCGCTTAGGATGTGTTTTGAAATTTTTTGTTGCATTATAATTACAGTTTTCTTTATTTTCTCGTAAGGCTTATCACTTTCATTTTACTTACACTGCTCTCCTTTCAAAATTTTAGATGACGTTCACCAAGCTGAAGGTCCCCTATGACGATGACGATGAGCTGTTTAGTGATCAGCTATCCCGTCTTTCTCGGATGCTGAACCTGTCACCTCCCACTTTTCGTGGTAGAGTGATACCCTGTGTGGTTCCCGAGATCGTTCGCTGGGAAATTGAGACCAGGATTGAGGGTCGCACCATTGGTACCCCCACGGAGACAGTGGTGTACTCGAGGATGTACCCAGGGTGGGAGACTGGAGTCATGATGGCATGGAGGAGGCACTAGCCCGTATATGTGGTATGTACGTCCAGGAGATATCAGAGTTGGACAATTCCATCTACCAGTTTGGGAGACGTAACCACGAGGGATGGGCCTTGAGGACCCCAGGACGTCGTGAGGATTTACCGTGGACTGAGGTGCAGTTAGAGGACATGGGATCCTATGCCTTCAACTTGGAGGACATGCTGCGCAGTGAGATGGATGCCACAGATGACGCCAAGTACCAGCTCCTGCAAAAGGATGAGAAGATAGAACAACTAGAGAGCACGATAGAGAAACTGAAGGAGAAGAACAAAACACTTGAGGCCGCCAATGATAAGCTGTCAGGCAAAGTCGAGGATCAGGAGGCCCAGATCGTAGGCTTTCGAGGACAGTGCATTTACCTTCACAAGGACCTAATGAAGTACAAGCCCTGGCCGCCCAAGAAAGGAACAACACCTACCGAAGAGAAGAATGAGTCGACCTCAGAGCAGATTGGAGCAGAGCCTGAGAAGCTAGAGCCTTGCCAGCCCATGATAGAGGGAGATTCCGTGGAGAAGACCCATGCGGCGCCACCTAGCCCTGTGGTGAAGCGACGCAAGACAGGGAACACTAGAGCGTATCTTGCACAGTTCAAGTAGTAAGACCACTACATAATGTAATAAATCGACGATCTTGTAATGGTTTGTCGTGCCACCTAGTGATATGACCCTTTTAGACCTTGTTTTCCTAAAACTTGTAGTCAACCTATTGTGCTTCAGGATCTATGTTTGATGTGATCGCCTATGCTATCGAGTGCTGGTTGCAATGCTTGTTATAATTTTGTAGAAAAGATGTTTTCTCTTGACCTGCTATGTTTGGGTAGGATATTCCTTAGATCTCTTCTGTCTAACCCTCACCTATGCTAAGGCCTAAACCTGTCCTAAACCCAAACAGATGCATCCTCAACGTCAGAACAATCACAACAACCCTCAGTTGGAGATAGCAATGCAACAGTTAGTTGAAGCTCACACAGAAATGATGCGGGTGATGACTCAGAATATGGCCAATCGCGATAGGAAGGAGCTACCCCCAGGAGTGCAGCAAGTACTAAATGATCATTCACGAATAGTACAAATGATGTCCCAGATGGTGGCTAGTACCTATAATAGCCTACCACAAGATGAGCATGGAGAAAAGCCAACAAAAATTGATACCGAGATAATATGTTAAGCCTGTAAGAGATGCGGAGAAGTAGGACACACCTCTAAGGACTGTCATGGAGAGTGTCCCCACTGTGATACAAGTCACCCAATTGGAGAATGACCCATGAGCCAAGTTACTTGTTTCCTCTGCAAGGGAACCAATCATGTTCCTGTTGAATGCAAGTTTTATTCCACGGTGCAACGAATGAATCAACAAGCCAAGGATAAAATGAGCCAACTGCTAAGAAAGACCCCTGAAGATGGAAGTCCCAAGATGAAAGTGGACTTGGAAGTCATGGAAACTACACACAACCCTACCACCAAGTGTTGCTACTCATGTGAAGAAGAAGGACACTTGTCTAGGAATTGCTCTAGGAAACGAGAAAGGTTTCCCACAACTATGGTAGAATATAAAGAGAATGAAGTAAGAGATCTCCTAGCCTTAGAGGTAACCAAAAAGAAGAAGAAAGATAATAGCAAGGTGCAGTGCTTCAATTGCAAGGAACTAGGTCATTATGCGACCAAATGCCCAGAAGGTTTCAATAAGCTAAAACTACGAGACAGCGTAAAAGGAGACATCCGTTTGATCACTTGTTACAAGTGCAAACAAAAGGGACACTACTCTGATAAATGTCTAGAGAAGGGTGCTCCAAAACCTCAGTAACGTGGAACGACTGAAGTATGCTACAATATACAAGGAGGAAACACAACAAGATGTAGCCAATTTGGAAGAACTTGTGTGCCATTACTACCTATAATAAATATTGTAAGGACTTGTAAGAGTTAAGGACAACTTGGTTGAATGAACTATATTTCTCGATGAGATGGCAAGCCAAAGGATTTGTAACTCAAGAGTTAACGTCATACAACTGAGTTTGCGCAAAACCCTAGCTAAGGAACGATAGATTTGTTTTAAAAATTTAGATTTGAAACACAGATTCTCATTTCAAGAAAATTTTGGCAAAGCCAGTGAGGTTGACCAAGAGTTAGAATGCGAGGTTTGCAAACCATGTATGAAGTAATGATTTGGGTGCAGGATGGATTGATCACCATTCCTACTACTCTTATTATTCGCTCTCATAATGTTGGTTTTACACACCTAGAGAGACATACCTACATGAGAGGCGACGTCTTTAAACCATGACCTTAGGAGGATAAATAAGTTACACCCCTCGTAATGTGCCAGTGTGGCCAAAACGTAAGAATACGGTGAGGAACGACTACACGATTCAGAAACGTTTTCTCAGTGGACCTTGAATGCTGAGACGGTTCAATTTCGACTTCAATTCCCCGACCTTTCGTTTCGACTCCCCACACAGCCTGTCCGACTACCCCTGAGCCTATAAAAGAGGATTCTTCCCCCTCCAGAGAGTCACAACCGAGACTGCCACCACCAACAATGAGATTTCCTCCTACTTCCAAAGCCCAGCGCCACCGAAGTCTACCTCATCCCGACCTACGATGTTGTGAGACAACTCCCCAAATCCATGGAACCCTGTTCCTGCCCATGAGAGCGTCCTCGGATCCCTTTTCCCTGAAAAGGAATCCATCTTTGGGATATGATCAAGTTGTTCAGCGCCTTTCAACAACTATGAAGACGGTTGCAAAAGGAATTCTTAAGGACCATCTGGTACCTGTGGCAAGTAGCACGACTTGCTCCGGTAACTTGAATGGATTCAACAATGCTGGTTATAAGGCGACCTTCCGACCCTTAAAGGTGCCAGTACCTCCTACAGAGTTCACCTTGTTTACCCCTATGAAATGCATGAGAAGACTGCAGAGAGATGCTATCCTAATTCATTGGGATGTGTGGTCTCATCATGTTCGTGGGGCAAGCATGCAGTTCTTGGCACTGGATCATCCTTCGAGATTCTGCAATAAAAATCAGCTAAAAAGCAACAAGGAGTATGGTGATGACCTGTATGCTGTCATGGCCTTGGTGAGGACCGACCAAGAAAAGGCTAGATACACATTCTTGGATGATGTGGACTACCTTATTGAAGACAACGCGATGGATGATATCTGCCTATCACCAGAATTGTATGGAACATTTGGAATACCCACTTTTGAACATAACGGCGAACATCGACACTTCTGAGAAGAACGATTTCAGGAAAGATGGCGCAACGGTGAATTCAAGCTGGGAACAAAATGCAAGTGCCTAAGGAAGCATCAAGATACCACCAAGAAAAATCTTCTTTTAAGGGTGGTAGCACCCTAGTTCCATTAGGACCTTTAAACCTTGTAACCCTCCCCCAATCTCGAGGACGAGATTTCTTTAAGGGTGGTAGTCTGTAACATCCCAAGATTTTGTCAAATTATGGGGGAATTTTTTTCGCTTTTGTATTGCTTGAGATGATTAGAAATTCACAGGGATTTGAAACTTTTGAGTTTAATTGAAAGTTTTATTTGAAAAGAATTTAAACCTTCTATTATTTTCTTGAAGAACTTCTTTGAGAAAAGATCAATTCTCAAAACACTATTTTCCATCCTTTATTCAAACCTATGCAAGTTTACTTGCAAAGGAGTGAGATCCAAAGGAGTTTTATTTAGTAGAGATGGTATTTCAAGAAACCAAGTTTGAAAGATATTTTCAAACATTATTCTATAAAGGATTATTTCTTATTCTCAAAGGATTTATTTTCAAATCCCAATTAGCTTTATGCAAGCAAAACCTATAGACATGATCCATATTTCTGTTAAAAATCTTGTTCTGATTTTGAAAACTTGTTTTCCTACTGACTTAAAACCTTGCAGTGATTTCTGTAAAATCTCTGAAAATAGTTTAAATTGATTTGGAGCATTTTTTTTTACAAAATCTGTGAAAGATTTAAGAAAACAGAAAAGAAAATGAAGTAAAGGAGAGAAAAATATGAAAACGGACCCTGGGAAGCCTTTCGGCCCAACCCCAGAAGCCAGCCACGGCCCAGCATCGCCCCGCCCCGAACCGGTACCCTCCTTCCCTCTTCCTCCCACTGACAGTGGACCCCACCTGTCGGCACTGTCTTCTCCCCCGAATTCTCTCCTCTCACTGGAAGCATTTACCGCCGGCGATTACTCCCCGGTAACGCACCCTCGCCCCTTTTAAACCCCTGCGTAAAGACGCCATAACCTCCTCTCCCTCTCCCCTTTTGATATTCCGCTCGAGCCGCAGAGAAGACTGCGGGATTCCTCGTCGGAGGTCCGCACGTCTGCGGGCATCCCCGGTAGTTTTCGCCAACGACGGTGAGCCCGAGCCCCTCCCCTCGCCTCTATCCTCTTCGCCTTGAACCGACGCACACCCCTGACCCCTGCTTCAAACTTCTTCTGCAGCAAATCGAGCTCAACATCAAAACCCGAAGACCATCCCCGCTCCAGTCGCCTCTCCACGCGAGTGCAGGAAGAAATCGACGACGCCGTCACCACCGTCGGATTTCCCTCATCAAGCTGAACCTCGTCCGCATCTTCGTCACCGCCAGAACCCTCCGCATCGTCGGCAACGTCCACCCCCAGGGCCGCTCCTCGCCGGCGACGACCGGAATCCTAGCCTCACTGTAAGCTTCTCCCCTCCGACTCTTATCGTCCGTCCGATCAAGATCTAAAAGCCCAGATCACTTCACTTAAACGAAGGGGTACCAGTAGATCTGGTACGTTCGACCCACTTAAGATCTAACGGCCCACAACCTTAATCCGCCCGAATCGGTACAGACCAATCAGATCACGCCGCGTGTCGGCCTCTGGTTCAAACAGAAATTCGAATTAGAACTTCAAACCAGATTTGGTTTCAATCTTGCAAAATTCATATCTTCTGATCTGTAGGTCCAAAAATAGCAAATAATATACCGTTGAAATCCTTGAAACCTGTAGAATCCAGTAGTACAATTGACGAAGGAATGACAAACGGGCCCCCGATATTCGCCTACCTGGTCTTCGGTCTGGAAAGGGTGCCTTACGAAAAGCTTTCGAGGCCTAGCAAGGCGGTGGCCTGGCGCGGCCCAGGAGCAATACTTGGCGCACAAGCAAGATTTCGAGGAGTCCAAGTTAGACTAGTCCTCGGTTGATCCGATATGTACTTGGCTTGAGAGACACTCCTGAGACCTAGCCTTGACATATAAAAGGCTGGGAGGGAGGTCTCGAAACCATAGACACTTTTCCACCCACCTCACGCCGGAGCGCTCGACGATTTAGAGCTCTCTACCTTCGGCTAGATCCAATCTACGCCGCCATTGTAATACCCTCATCGCAAGCACACCATCAATACAAAGTCAGACAAGCAGGACGTAGGCCTTTTACCTTTCGAGGGGGCTGAACCTGGGTAAATCCTCGTGTCCCTCTGCTTTCGTCTGATCGCCGTCGAGTTCGCCAGGTCCCCAATACGCTTCCTAGTTCGAAAGCCCTTCGACATGGGCATTGCCGGGGATAAACCTCGTCAATTGGCGCCGACCGTGGGGACGACGGGATCTGGATCTACGGATTCGCCGGCTCCATCACCAACCACAACCAAGATCGACACTACCGTCGGCATCGCTGCACCGACCAACGTCGACACTCCCACCAAGATCGGCACTACTGTCGGCATCGCTGCGCCGACCGACGACGACACCACCTTCAAGATCGGCATCGACACCCACGCCGGCATCGCTGTGCCGGCCATCGTCCACGCCAGCCCTATGGAGCCCGAGACTGGCGCCGTTGATTCGACTGTCGCCGACGGCGTCTCGCCAAGCGCCATCAACCTCACCCCGACGGCGAGCGTCATTGACCCCGTCCCAAGTACGGCAGGAGCAGCGTCCGAAGGCTATGACATGGCTTTCGGACTGTTCAACTTCCGTGTGGACAGCAATGGAGCGATGGAACTGCTCTCCATCGGCGAATCGGCTCTGCTCGTGGCCGAAGTGACGACACCACCAGCCGTCGGGGGCAAACCCTCGGCAAGCGCGTCACTAGCGCCTTCGGCGGAGGAACCGAGACTGAAGATTTTGACCCCATCAGTAGGGTCGAACGATTTCGAAGATCCGCCTCCATCCCCGACCACCGCATACTGCGTCGACTGCGACGCATACCACTACGTGGGCGCCGGAGATTTTTCACTCCATGAGATCGCCGGTTGTGAAGATCCGCGAGGAGGCACAGCAGCCATCTATCCAACGATATCTGAGTGCGATCGGGCTCTCAACGCCCTCACGCTTCGCGCCGCACCATATGACCCTGACTACGTCGGGGGACTATACTCGGACTACACGTGCTCCGATGACGACGATGACGTCTACCCCGAGGCTAAGGGGAAAATCGGCAATTCGGCAAGCTCCGTTTCACTATGCGAATCTAACGCATCCAGTGATGGTTATGTGGCTGACTACGATTCTGACTTCATGATTGAAGTCGGGCCCTACGTCGAAAGCGACGACGTCTATCCTCCAGCGCTGGGTGAAATCAGCGACGATTCGACCCCGTGGCCCGGGGGCCATTGCATGATGGCATCGCACGGCGACAGAAACGAAGATAGAGACAATGACGGCCGAAATCGGGCAGATAGTGGTCGCCAAGTGGTCACGCATGACCAGATCCGATTCGCAAGAAGGGTTTACGCGGGCGAGGTGAACTTCGGTCCCAACCCAAGCCCAAGTGACCTGGCCGCACTCCGTTTTGTCGTCCAGGAGCAGAAGGACCAGATCAGCGCTGACAGACGGGTGTTAGAACGCCGAAGAGAGGAGGCCGATGCATCCAGCAGAAGACGGGCCGAAAGATCGTCCCACTACTCATCAAGCGTCCAGCACAGGTCAAGATCACGCACCCAGCCAGGGCCTGATATGCACAACATCACCAGAAACCTGGAGGCAGAGTTCAGCGAGGCCGAATTGATGCCCAAGACCAAAGAGGCGGCGATCATGGCCGCGGCGGCATACATTGCCGCGAACGCATCCAACGGCGACGAACATATGCGACACCTGAGGAATCTGGCACTCGAAGGAGTCAGGGTGCTCCAAGGCACACCCGATTCGGGACAGGACGCGACGGCAAGGAGGACCGCCCCACCGCCGGAGCAAGCCAGGCACCCAGCACCGGCGCCACCTGCGGCGCCTCGGACGCAAGCAGTCGAACCTCTCAACGGAGAGCTTCGTCATGGTCTGGCCCAGAATAGGGTCGACCAAGCGAGAGCACGGCGCGAAGCACGCCGCTTCGAAGGAGATCGCGAGGCGGAGACATTCGGCGGCACCAGCGACGGACTGTGCGGGGCAGATTGCTTTAGCTTGTTGATCCGCTCCGCACCACTGCCGAAGGGAATCAAGCTAAGCGATGGCATAGTCAAGTTCAATGGGCAGCAGGACCCTCGAATTTGGCTTGACGATTTTATAACCGCTGTCAAGATCAACGGCGGATCTAGAGACAACGCCCTCCAGTTACTGTCGCTGCATCTAAAGGATAACGCAAGGGCATGGCTGAACAATCTCGCTCCAGATAGCATCCGCTCCTGGGAAGAATTTCGGCAAGCGTTCATCGCCAACTTCCGAGGCACTTCGCGACGACCTACGTCATTTGAGGAGCTACGCCTATGCGTGCAGAGAACCGGAGAAAACCTGAGATCATACATCTCACGGTGGATCAGCCTCAGAAACACGACGGAGAATATCTCGCCCGAAAGGGCTATCGACGCATTCCGTGACGGCCTCTTCCGACGCGACTTCAAGGAGGAGCTCGGACGCTGCAAGCCAAGGACCGTCGACCACCTCATGAGCTTGGCGAATGAGTGGGCCGACGGCGAAGACTCTATCGCGGCTCCCAGAAGTCGCCGTCGGTCAGCAGAATGCGATGTCGACACAAAAGACCAGTTCCACTCTGGGTCCCGAAAGAAAGGTCGCCGAAGCCGCTACGACAACGCGGACAATGCAGACATGGTAGCAGCTGGCTACGTGCACGAGGACCGCGACGACAATCGCGACTTACCGCGACGAGGAAACACTTACTACGGCAGTAGTAGCCATGATTCGAAGCCCAGTAAGGAGTGGCGTCGCCGGCAGCCACAGCTGTCGGCAGAAGAGATGCTTGATAGCGGATTCCCAAGGCAGACGTACCTCGACAAGGACGGAGTACGAAAACCTGCACACCTCCTCATCGAGTGCAGGGAGTTCCTTCGTCTCAACCGAGCGCTTCAGGAGAGGATGAACGTCGAGCAACCAGTGGCAGGGGCGATAGCCTACAACGCTCCACCGCCACCGCCGAACCCGCCAGCAAACGTCGTACAGCAAAGCCACCAGGCTGCTACGATCCAGCAAGTCGAGCAGCGACAGTCGGCCAACGAGGAAGAAGAGTTCCCGCCACCAAGAGGTTTCGTGCCCATGATTCAGAGGGGGCGCCCGACGAACAAAGTCCAGCGAAAACGCGCAAGAGAAGTGTTCCACGCCGAACACGCGCCACCGGCCACTCCCGAATATCTGAATTGGTCTGAACATCCGATCGGTTTTGATCGGTCAGATCACCCACCGAAGATCCCACGCCCAGGACACCATGCACTGGTTCTCGAAGCACAAATAGGAGGTTTCACCTCGAAAAAGGTGTTCATGGATGGAGGCAGCAGCCTGAACCTCATCTACGCAGACACACTGCGAAAGATCAAGATCCCACTGCATAATCTCCTGCCAACAGAGACTTCCTTCCACGGAATCGTCCCAGGGAAGCCGACGTACCCATTGGGGGCAATACACCTCGACGTCATCTTCGGCACTCCAGCAAACTTCAGAAAGGAGAAGATCGAATTCGAGGTGGTCGACTGGCCCTCGCAGTACCATGCTATCCTCGGGCGGCCAGCGTTCGCTCGATTCATGGCGGTACCCCACTACGCCTACCTCAAGTTGCGGATGCCCGCAAACAGAGGACCACTGACGATCAGCGGCAGCTTCGCGCGATCAGAAAATTGCGACAAGGATTTCAACAGCATGTCCCAGACTTTCGGGGTGCACGAAGAACTGCACCACATTCGGGAAGCTACAGTCATGGACATCGACCCACCGGCGCAGCAGAACGCCCCAGAGCTGTCTTTCGACGCCACCAAAGACACCCGAGAACACCAGATCCACCCGACGGATCCAACCAAGACGGCGCGGGTGTCGAACTCCCTTTCCCCCGCATAGGAAAGCACGCTTGTCGAGTTCCTCCGTGAGCACTGGAGGATGTTCGCCTGGTGTCCAGCAGATATGCCAGGAATCCCCAGGGAACTCGCCGAGCACGAGCTAAAGATATTTCCAAACGCGAAACCGGTCAAGCAGTCTATGCGACGGTACAATCCAGAGAAGGCCAAGTCGATGGGCGAAGAAATCAATCGCCTCCTCGAAGCCAAGTTCATCAGGGAGATCAAGGAAGCCACGTGGCTCTCGCCGCCGGTCATGGTGGAGAAGAAGGACACGAAGATCTACAGGATGTGCATCGATTTCACAGCCTTAAACAAACACTGCCCAAAGGATTACTTCCCCCTGCCCCGAATCGACCAGATCATCGATTCCACGGCAGGATGCGAACGTCTCTCGTTCCTCGACGCGTACTCCGGGTATAACCAGATACGGCTGAAAGTGGAAGACGAGGACAAGACGGCGTTCATCACCCCGCACGGGGTCTACTGCTACATGACGATGCCCTTCGGGCTCAAGAACGCTGGAGCCACCTATCAACGGTGTATGCAGACGTGCCTAAGGGAACAAATCGGCCGCAACATCGAAGTATATGTCGACGACATTGTCATCAAGACCGTGAAAGCAGACAGCCTGCTCGACGACCTTCGAGAAACCTTCGCCAACCTCGACAAATATAGCATCAAGCTCAACCCGAAGAAATGCTCTTTCGGGGTACCCACTGGCCAACTGCTGGGATATCTAATCTCTGAGAGAGGCATCGAAGGCAACCCAGAGAAGATACAGGCAATCATCAACATGCAGTCTCCAAAGACGCTTCGACACGTCCAGCAGTTGACAGGTCGACTCGCAGCGCTTAGCCGCTTCATCAGCAAGCTTGGCAAAAAAGCGCTCCCTTTCTATCGGCTGCTCCGGAAAACAGACAACTTCACGTGGACCGAAGAGGCGCAATCCGCGTTCGAAGATCTCAAGCGCCATCTATCGACCTCCCCAGTTCTCGTCACACCTCGAGAAAAGGAGCCCATGTTGCTATACATTGCGGCTACAAATCAAGTCGTCAGTTCAGTGCTTGTGGTCGAACGCGCAGAAGAGGGCAAAGAGCACGGCGTACAGAGACCCGTGTACTACCTGAGCGAAGTCTTATCGCCGACCAAGCAAAGATACCCCCATTATCAGAAGTTGGCATACGCCATATACATGACGGGGAAGAAACTGCCGCACTATTTCGAGTGCCACTCCATCATAGTGGTGGCCTCGAATCCAGTCTCCAGCATCCTCAATAACCCAGACGCCACAGGGCGTGTGTCGCTATGGGGAATAACGCTAGGACCCTGGGAAATCACGTACCAGCGCCAATCTGCGATCAAGTCACAGGTCCTACCGGATTTCATAGCCGAGTGGACAGAAGCCCAGATGCCCGAGCTCCCAGACCTGTCGAACAGCTGGACCATCTTCGTCGACGGGTCCAAGCGGGTTTCGGGGGTAGGAGCAGGAGTGGTCCTGGTGTCACCGCAAGGGGACAGGATGCGCTACGTCCTCCGCATGCGCTTTCCGAACCCCTCCAACAACGAGGCGGAGTACGAAGCCGTCCTTCACGGTATGCGCATGGCGAAGGCCTGCGGGGCCACCCGCATCAAGATTCACGGGGACTTGAACCTCATCGCCCAGCAAGTCATGAAGGAGTGCGACGCAACCTGCGCAAACATGATCGCATATCGCGCCATGTACGACAAGCTCGAAGGCGAATTCGAGGGCTGCGAAGTAACGCACATCGGCAGGGAAAGCAACGAGGAAGCAGACAACCTGGCCAACGTCGGCTCAAGGTGCCTCCCAATACCGCCTGGAGTCTTCTTCGAAGAGATATTCGAACGCTCCGTCAAGATCAAGCCAGCAACTGACCCAGCGTTAGCAACACGTCCAGGGGCTCGATCGGCCAATACCGCCCCGGCAGCAGGAGCAGCAGACCTCCCGAAGGATGCAGCCGCGGTCATGCTCGTCGAGGCAACCTGGACGAAACCATACTTGGCATACCTAACGTGGGGCGAGCTCCCAGAAGATCCCATCCATCGCCGACAAGTCATGCGGCGCTCCAAGGCCTTCACGATAATCAACGGGGAACTCTACAAGCGTAGCACCACAGGAGTGCTCCAATGGGGCATAGCGCAGGAAGATGGGATTGCTCTCCTCCGGGAAATCCACGAAGGAACCTGTGGACACCACGCTTGCAGGCGAACCCTCGTGGCCAAGGCTTTTCGATCCGGTTTCTACTAGCTATCCGCCCTTTACGATGCCAGGAACATCGTCCAACACTGCAAAGCATGCCAGTTCTTCGCCACCAAGCCGCACGCGCCGGCGTCCGAACTGCACACCATCCCTGTGGCCTGGCCCTTCGCACAATGGGGCCTCTCCCCAAGTCATCCAAAGGAGGTCATACCTACCTCCTAGTCGCAGTGGACAAGTTTTCCAAGTGGATAGAGGCTGTTCCGGTCACCAATCAAGAGGCGACCACGGCAGTCAAATTCTTCGAGTCCATCGTCTACCGATATGGCGTCCCGCACAGCATCATCACCGACAACGGCACCAACTTCACTTCGGGTGAATTCCAGGACTTCGCCAAAAACCTCGGCATCAAGCTCAAGTATGCTTCGGTGGCGCACCCCAAGTCTAATGGACAAGTTGAAAAAGCCAACGGACTTGTATGTAGAGGCCTGAAGAAGCGACTACTTCGACCCCTCAAGCGCGCAGCAGGCGCCTGGGTCGAGGAACTGCCGTCGGTGCTATGGAGCCTGCGAACAACGCCCAACTCCTCGACAGGCTACACACCCTTCTTCTTGCTTTTCGGAGCAGAATCAGTGCTACCCACGGACGTACGCTACAGCGCGCCCCGCGTCGCCGCCTACGTCGAGGAAGATGCGGACAAGGCGTTAGCAGACGCCCAAGACCTGCTGGACGAAGCTCGAGACGTCGCCCTCGTTCGATCGGCGGTCTACCAGCAGAGCCTCCGTAACTACCACAGCAGACGGGTACGCGGACGCTCCTTCGAGCCCGGCGACCTTGTGCTCCGACTCAAGCAGACAAGCACATCGAAGCTGGAATCACCTTGGGAAGGCCCGTATCTTGTCCACGAGGTCATCCCGGGAGGAGCATATCGTCTACGCAACCCGAAGTCGGGGAAAGACATAGAGAACCCATGGAACGCCGCGCAATTGCGCCGCTTCTATCCTTAGCTAGCAAAGCTGTCTCCTCTACCCCCTCTAATATGTAATCAAGTGTCGGCAGCAGTCCGCACCCAACATTGTGCCTTCGGCACCAAGCAATAAAGTTCAAGTTCCTCACTTCATGCGTCAACATATTTGCAAACCCACGCTCGGGGGCTTCGACCCACGCTCGGGGGCTCAGCCTTTCGACCCACGCTTGGGGGCTTCGACCCACGCTCGGGGGCTCAGCCTTTCGACCCACGCTCGGGGGCTCAGCCCTTCGACCCACGCTCGGGGGCTCAGCCCTTCGACCCACGCTCGGGGGCTCAGCCTTTCGACCCACGCTCGGGGGCTCAGCCTTTCGACCCACGCTCGGGGGCTTCGACCTACGCTCGGGGGCTCAGCCTTTCGACCCACGCTCGGGGGCTTCGACCTACGCTCGGGGGCTCAGCCTTTCGACCCACGCTCGGGGGCTTCGACCTACGCTCGGGGGCTCGGGTTTTCGACCAACACTCGGGGACCTTGCCCACGTCGAGAGCCGCGTCCTCTCGACCTACGTTTGGGGACTTTTCGCCCTCATAATCTACACTCGAGATCTTCGTCCTTTTGCTACAGACAAACGACAATATACAAATGCATACACAGAGCAAAGATACAAGCACAGCTACAGGGCTAGTTCACGGCACCATGGCTTGCTCTCTGACGATCACTTTCGACGATAATCTGTCGAGCGATGCAATCGCCAGTACTTCTACAAGCAGCGTAGTGGTGCTCCATGTCATAGCGACCACTGGGCGATGGAGGAAGAGTCTTCAGAAGCTCCAGGTCGATCTCAGGGTAGTGAGCACGCACGAAGGCAAGCGCGACCACAGCCCCGGAGCGCAAGTGCTCCCGGACGAAGGAATACACAGCATTCCCATTCTCGAATCGATCGAGCAATGCCGGCAGGCCTTCGGGCTGATTGTTCAACGGGAACATCGCCTGATACACCAGCGCGAGTGCGCTCCGGCTTGTCTCAGCCAACGCACCAGCTTGAGCAATCCTATCTTGAAGGAGCGTCAGCTTCATTGCTTTCGACCGATCAGCCCAGAAGTTGTCAGCAACAGAGTTGGCATGTATCTGAGCAGCAACAAGATGCGCGTTCACGCGCCGGGCTTCAGCAGCACTATCGAGGCACACATCTGCAAAAAGGGCCCGAAAATCAAATTTTGCACACCCAAAGCATAATACAGAGTGAAAGAGGTCTAGAGACTCACATTTCAAAGATTTTCCAAGGTTATCGACCTCGTCAAGAAGAAATTTCTCGCAGTCAGCAGCACGCGACGCCTTCGACAGAGCGACGTCGACCCTGGCAGTAACCACCTTCAGTTGACGCTGCGTATTTTGGAGTTGGTCGCGCAACGATCGAATTAGCGACAGTTCGCCTGAGGAAGGAGTCCTTCTCTCAGCGGCGCCAAAAGTACTGCTAACCGTCTCGTACGAAACAGGCCAAGTACCAGAAACCAGCGAAGGATCCTGCACGAGGAGTCGAGCATCACATGCAAGCATTAGACAGCCAAATGACAAACAGATAAGCATAACAAAGGAGCAATTTTTACACGAGAAAGAAGTCCTAGTCAGGATCACTGCCCTCGGCATAAGACCACGAAAGCTAATTACAAGAGGGGCGAGAAGCATTGCTCGCACTACGCCGAACTACCAGCCTTGCTAGATGGTGCGCCGGATGCGCCACGCCTCCGAGCCCTTGCCGCTGCACGCTTCTCGTTCCTCTCGGCCAGGAAACTCGTCATTCGGGTGGCCAGTTCTCGAGCACGGGCAACATAAGTCTTGGCGGACTTGTCGCGTCCGTCCTTATCTTTCGGGTACGTGCTCGTAACCTTGTCAGCGTCGAACTCCACGTCGTGCATCATCATCATGGAGAAGACAGACTCGGAGCCAATAGTTACCTGTCGGCGTATCGCGGCAAGTAAAGGGTCTTCACCGTCCACCTTCACTGCCAGAGCTTCGAGGATCCCCGCCATGGTGTCGCTTGTCGAGTCAGGAACAGACGTATCCCGAACACGAACAAGTGTCGACCGCACCCGCGCCAGGAGGTTGACAACCTCTCGACTCAGGCGTTCGACGACGCCGACACTGGATTCGATTCCAGCGGGCTCCTTCATAGCTCCGGCATCCAATTCGGCAGCAGCTACAAGTGAGAGCAAACCACCAGGTCAACAATGGTACTGTTCGGTATGAAAAATAATTCAGACAAAGCCCGAGAACTCACCACGCAAGGCACCAAGCGAAGTTTGCAGGCGCTGGTGTAGCTCTCCTTCTTTCGTTTCAGCGTCCAGGCGGTTTTTCTTCGCACGCTCTTGAGCTTCAGATGATTCGACCTTCAGGCGGGCGATTTCGTCGTTCAGCTCAGTGACTTTAGCCTTCAAACCCGAATTCTCAGTGGCAAGGTGATCCAGCTGAGATTTCAGGGAAGTCTTGTCAGCAGCAGCCTGAGCTCCGATCCCTAAACATTAACAGGGTGTCATCCGAAAAAGAAATGTCATACACAAAGCGACATTTTACAAGAAAGGTGGCAGTACTCACGATGAGTTTCGTCAAGCTGATCGGACAGCTTTCGGTTCTCTTCCTCTAAGGCGAAGAAGCTCCTACAAACCTTCGACAGGTCCCTAACAACAGGCTAAAGAGGGCAAGGCAGAAGATTAACCTTCGAGTCATAGTTTGGAGGGCAAGCCTAAGTGTAAACACTTAGACTCACCCTCGGGGGCTACTAACGGTCAAAACACGCAAAGCGCAAGCGGAAAGTCTTCGAACTCACATGGTTGCTAGGACCAGAAGGTCCGTCAGACGAAGAAACAAGCACGAACTCATGTTCCGACGCCTTCTTCTTGGAGGAGGTCGAAGGCTTTGTCAGAGCAGCTTCAGGGGCGGCAACGTCGGCAGCCCTCTCCTGAGAGTCTGCAGTTTGCTCGAGGGCGTCGTCGTGGGGTCGGACCTGGTATTGATCTTGATCCCCCGGACAGGTTGACGTTTCCTCGGTAGAAGACCTGAAACAACCATCAATGTTAGAATTCGACAATCAAGTTGAAACGAGACGACATGATGTGCGGAGGAAAACTTACGATGCGTCGATCCCGAACTTCGGAAGGGTCTTCCTCTCCGTTCGAGGAGGAGGACGGCGGCTCAAAGGCGAAGCGGGGATCGCACTATTACCGTCATCACCCGAAGTGAAACGGGTGTCATCAAGGTCTTCCGAATCCTCAACGACGTCCGCAATTCGTTGTCTCTTCGGGTTCCTTGGTGGCGACGGAGCAGCAGAGGTCGATTCCTCCAGCGCTTCGGTGAAATCACGCCCCGGATATTCGCCCATCTCGGGCTGGGGCGGATAGCATCGAGCTATGTCAATCACCTGCACAGGGATGCTGACTAAATTCGACATTGATCAATTCGGCTAAGAAACAGTGAAGGCATTCGAGCAAGTTCAAAATCATACCTCGGTGCGGGGAAAGGCCTTGCTGAAGGCAACTGCGCCGAAGATCTTCGGCACGGGATCCTTCTTCTTGATGTTCGTAACGGCGCGTACGCACTCGTCGATCTCAGCCTCATGCAGCTCATCCTGGGAGACGCGGGTCGAGTCCCGACGGTCGCTGTAGTCCCACATGCAGTGGGCTCGAGCGGCGAGCGGCTGGATTCGACGTTCGATGAAGGTCCGGATGAGCTGGATCCCTGAAAGCTCCTTCTTCGGAGTAGCTCAAAGCTGTTGGATCTTCTCCATCAGCGGCTCCGTAGTCTTCAGCTCCTCGTCTGAAAGGTCGTGCCTCCAGGAGACACGAGGTCGAAGAACGCCGGTGGGATGGAATTCCTCGAGCCTGAAGTTTTCGCCGTCGGAGGATCTATCCTTGGCATAGTACCACTTCGTCCTCCACCCAGGATTGTTTTCGGGCGTTTGGAGGTTGAAATACTCGACGTCCGGGCGCACTTGGACGCCGAAGCCGCCGGTTTGATATGGCAGAGGGTGCCGAATCACGAAGATTCGGCGCCACAGTGCCCAGTGGGGTTCGATCCCCAGGAAACACTCACAGAGCGTGATAAAGCACGCAATGTGAAGGATGGAATTGGGATTCAGGTCGTGGAGCTGAATCCCGTAAGCGAAAAGAAGGCCGCGGAGGAAAGGATGCGGGGGAAAAGACAAACCCCGCAGTAGGAAGGCGATAAAGATTACCCGGAATCCGAGGGGTGGCTGGGGAACGATCTCCGGACCGGCGGCGAGCGATTCCGCCGGCGCGTTCTTCAGTAGGCCCATCTTCTCGGCCTGAGACAACTCCTTGTTCCCGACCTTGGATTGGACCCAGCGGCCAACGCCGGAGCCTTCGGCGTCGGCCGCCTTGGCCTTCTTGGCGGCGGTGGCGGCACCGGCGGCGGTGGAGCTCCTCTTACCCATGGTCTCAGGGCGCAGCGAGGGTTGTGGAAATGGAGGAGAGAAAGTGGAGCTACAGGAGCAATGCGCGAGGAAGAAGACAGTGGCGGCGGAGTAGAACGGACTGTTACCCTGCCACCATTATTTATTTTACCTCTGGGATTCGGCGTCAGATCTCAACCGTCCACGGCGAAGTGGAAACGGCTGAGCTGATCCAGCCGTCCACGTGTCAGCACGAGAGCACAGTGGCGTCCACTACGCGCGATAATCAAGGAAACCGCGCCGGTTATTTTTCACCCACGCGCGGGACGTGCGGTCAAATTCTGTCAACGGCCGAGGCGTGCGGCCGGGGGGCCCACCATACGTCTAATCCTGGTAGGGCCAGGTCACTCCTGCAGAAGATGATGCGACAACTCGACGAGGCATGTCGTCAGCAATGACGCGTTTCTTCGGGTAGGTTGATTCTTCCTGATTCAAAGGGCAAAGATTGGCGAAAGTTCTTTCGAGTTTCAAAGGTATGTACCACATTCGCTCAGACGGCCTGTCGACTGGGTTTTCTTCGAGGTTCTTTTTGCTCCTCTCTTCTGTGCCAGCCGAATATATGTAGAGCTTTTCGACGGCTTTGTCTTTTGCCCCTATGTGGGAATTTTTGGGTCGAAATTGTATTCGAATTGCTTCTTTCGGGCCAGCAGCGCCTTCGGAATATTCGAGGTAGGACTTTAGTCCCTCGAATTGCTTCTTTCGGGCCAGCAGCGCCTTCGAGATATTCGAGGTAGGACTTTGGTCCCTCGAATTGCTTCTTTCGGGCCAGCAGCGCCTTCGAGATATTCGAGGTAGGACTTTGGTCCCTCAAATTGGTTCTTTCGGGCCAGCAGCGCCTTCGGAATATTCGAGGTAGGACTTTGGTCCCTCGAATTGCTTCTTTCGGGCCAGCAGCGCCTTCGAGATATTCGAGGTAGGACTTTGGTCCCTCGAATTGCTTCTTTCGGGCCAGCAGCGCCTTCGGAATATTCGAGGTAGGACTTTGGTCCCTCGAATTGCTTCTTTCGGGCCAGCAGCGCCTTCGAGATATTCGAGGAAGGACTTTGGTCCCTCGAAATTGCTTCTTCCGGGCCAGCAGCGCCTTCGAGATATTCGAGGTAGGACTTTGGTCCCTCGAATTGCTTCTTTCGGGCCAACAGCGCCTTCGAGCTATTCGAGGTAGCACTTTGGTCCCTCGAATTGCTTCTTTCGGGCCAACAGCGCCTTCGAGCTATTCGAGGTAGTACTTTGGTCCCTCGAATTGCTTCTTTCGGGCCAGCAGCGCCTTCGCGCTATTCGAGATCGCTAGATCATTTCCTTTGAACCTTTCTTTCGGGCTATCAACGCTCCTCAATCAACATGCCCGAATCTTGGTGGCAACATACCAGTTCGGATGCCGTATGTCAAATACGAAGGTAAGTCCACGGTTTGCAACACTGGATGGCCCGGTATTCGTATCAAACGCGCTCTGCCGGAAATTTTCCATACCTACGGTATGAAGCTTGCACCGATGGACGCATCGGGTGCCTCACAAATGAACTGGGCTCCGACCTGGTGAGTCCAACACGGCTCAGGTCGGGTAGCACCAGCCCACGCGGGTTCGAGTCAGGGGACTCGAATCTGAGTAAGCTAACCGAATGTTTTTGCAACAGAGCAATTAACTGAGACCCGGCGTGAGTCTCAGGCTGGTTATGCGCATCCCTCTGCAAACCCGACTTAGCACTTTCGAGACTCTAAATGAGAGTGGCTCGAGAGTCTCGTGTCGAAGCAAGCATACTACTCAAATGACTTCTGTACATGTGCAGCTTTACAGGCCAAGTGCTCATATCGAGGGCGGCTGGGAAGACTTTCGGAAGGAGTCCCTGCCATAGTCTTCGGCTATCCCAGGCACTCGGGGGCTACTAACGAAGGAATGACAAACGGGCCCCTGATATTCGCCTACCTGGTCTTCGGTCTGGAAAGGGTGCCTTACGAAAAGCTTTCGAGGCCTAGCAAGGCGGTGGCCTGGCGCGGCCCAGGAGCAATACTTGGCGCACAAGCAAGATTTCGAGGAGTCCAAGTTAGACTAGTCCTCGGTTGATCCGATCTGTACTTGGCTTGAGAGACACTCCTGAGACCTAGCCTTGACATATAAAAGGCTGGGAGGGAGGTCTCGAAACCATAGACACTTTTCCACCCACCTCACGCCGGAGCGCTCGACGATTTAGAGCTCTCTACCTTCGGCTAGATCCAATCTACGCCGCCATTGTAATACCCTCATCGCAAGTACACCATCAATACAAAGTCAGACAAGCAGGACGTAGGCCTTTTACCTTTCGAGGGGGCTGAACCTGGGTAAATCCTCGTGTCCCTCTGCTTTCGTCTGATCGCCGTCGAGTTCGCCAGGTCCCCAATACGCTTCCTAGTTCGAAAGCCCTTCGACATGGGCATTGCCGGGGATAAACCTCGTCAACAATAAAATCTTATATTTCATGGGTTCAATTTGAAACTATTTTCAAATTGGGATTGAACCTCCTGTTAGTTTGCTTAGTTCACATCTTTTGAACCAAGTATTCAAAAATTACAAATTTGTAGTCCCTGGATTCCTTAGAACTTGTAGAACACCATAGGAACAAGAAAATCCAAATTTGAAACGTGCACACACTTTGTGCATTCAAATTTGTCCAAATCACTATTTCAGTGATAGTTCAAATTCTATAACTTATTTTAGAGTGATTCCAATTGCAGTGACTTTGTATTACTGCAAGCTATCCAGTAATATCACTCCCATAATTTCTTGAACCATGCCACAATTATTCAAATTCTAATATGAGAATTTGAGTATTCCTATATAGATTAATTCTATTTCTAATTCAATCAATGATTCCTTCTACTTTAGAAAACCCTACGATCATACCTAGCTATCAGATATCACCTTGAGATCACTTCGATCCAATGTCATATCTATCCAAACAACATCTCGATCAAGATCATATTCACTCAGACCTGTCCTGTATAGTACCCACTTATTCAAATTACAAATGTGTCGTTTGAGTAAAGTGTGATACTCCAATCTTAGTTTCTACCTTTACTACTATGGTATTGATCAAATCGACATCATAGTACTTAACCCAATCCCATTTACTCATTAGGAACCTTAAGCCATGTTTTCGAACATCACCTATACCTATCCTATACCTATAGCCTTTTATTCATGTCTACTCAATCTTAACCTTGCATAGAACTATTCAATTAACAAATGAGTTAATTGAGCAACTCAATACTTCACATTTCCTAGCCCAGTGTCTAAGTGTAACATATACTATCTAAGAATAATTGTTGTTACACTTATTCAATAGTACTGCTATTGCACTATTTTGTCTCTTATGTGATTTATCCACATGAGATATTCCAAGATTCAATATGCTTTGATAAAGCATAAAGATTTTCACTCATACACCTTGACAATTCATATATATTCAAAACAGCAAATGAGCTACTTGAGTAGAATATGAATTCCTCTCGAACCAAGATTTTATTAATGTGGAGTTATTATAACCCGTACCTTAGTATGTGTTATACACCATGTTGATCAACGAGCCATCGAGCCCTACCCCAAATATCAACCATTCATACCAAACCCAATACCCACTCAGTGTTGCTTACAGGTATTGAACTATTCAACTTGCAAATGTATCATTTGAGTAATTCAAACGTTCTCCAAAGTCGCTTAGACCATTTCCCTCTCAATCATACTGATCCTTCCCAACCAAGCCCTCAAATTCATTCAAGATCCTTTACCATGCCCTCCAAATCACAACATCTCAATAAAACTAAATGGTCAAACAAATACCCTTGATTGCATAAATTGCTTGCATGTGGTTGTTTGGAGTGTTTATGTTGTGATCCTTTTATACTATAGTTGGTGCGAAGGACTACACGCTTAGTAGAGGGAAGGGAAGCGTCTTGTTCTTCAAAAAGGCAAGTGACATACATGCCCCTTTACCCATTTTATTATGCATTAGTATATTCACCTCTTGTAGTATGCATGATAGGTGTTTTACTCAACTGTTTTACCAAATGCTTAGATCCTAGTAGTGTGTAGCAATCCCTCAAACCCACCTGTTAGGATGCTAAATACTTTGAAAAATATTGATGCTATGCTAAGGTCACTTGAAAAGTGTTTTGGGAACAATTTAAGAACTTCAACTAAAATGAAACACCTGGGTGGATTGGTTTGATGATGGAGGCGATGTTGAGTGGCGACCTAGGGCTACACTTTGTGTAGTTGCTGCCTGGGCGTACACTTGTGGTTTGCCACCCAGGAACAAAGAGATGGCTATGTCTTCCATGCTTAGTGTACTTCCAGTGCAGCCTTATGACATTATGGGCTCTGTCTTGACTGATTAGATGTGTGAGTACAACTTGTCGGCAAGAAGATGGTGGTAGCTGAATTATAGGTTGGGAACGGATCTTGCCCAGTTAGTTGTCCTCTCCTCTAAAAGGTCTCGTTTCATTTTATGTATGGGCATAAAATGAATCGTAAGGTGAACGTGCACAACCCTTGCAAGGTGTCAAAACTAATCGATTAGCCGTGTCCTCGGTTATCGACAATTGAGTCTCTAGACATGGAATGTACGGAATAATCTCATCACCTCTTCTGAATGATTAAAATCTATCTAGAAACCCTAGGTAGGAACTAAGGACCATACACTCTGAGGGGTGGTGGTGCCTGAGGTTCCGGCTTTGTTGAATTTCACCCAGTGCTACATGCCTGGCTAGTATGTGGCATTTGGGGGTTAATTCGACCCTTGAAAATGTAAAACTTGAAAGAAAAACTTTGAGAAAGAACTGTAGGATAAAACTGGCCTTATGCAATTTAGCCTGTGAGATCCACCAGCCAAATCTTCATGTAGATAGGCTTCTCACAACATCCACCAAATATGTGTCATTTGCCAGTACATCATGTACTGACCCCTTTGGGGCTGCATATTCAACGTGCAGGTTTTACTCAAGTAAGGAACCAGGATTAGGATCTCGAGCTTACATTCCAACATGGCTGCCTGTGGCACGTGATGAAGATGGAGGCTCCTTGCCACCTTGTTATTTCCGCTGTGTAAATTGTAAGGTTTAAGTACTTTGTATCTGGATCCGCGATGTAATCTTGATACTATGCAATGAATATTTCATTTTGTTCTGTGGTGCTATCATTGATCCAGGGAATAGCACTTAACACAGATGTTCCACCTTGTTCTCAAGGTTGGGGCGTTACAATCCATTGCAGAGGTCTTTTCAATAAGACATTGTATTGCATCCACATAAGTTTTTGAAGACCCCTTGTGAGCACGCTTTGGTTCACTCAATTCACTAAAAAGATTTTCAGGACAAATCCAATCAAAATTATTTTCCAAAGCTTCATGCAATCCCAAGAGTTTGCTAGGTATTGGTACTTTGGTTTCTTCTTTAGTTGTACCAACAACATTAACAGGCGAACCAAGCATATTAAAACGCTTAAAAACTTTCCTAGCTTCAATGGCAACATCTCTAAATTCTCTACGCAAAGTTTCTAAGATAAAAGCTTTCTTTTCGGGGTCTTCAATATCATGAAGCTTAAGAAACATGTGTTGCATAAAATGATTAAGGCTAGCAAACCTAGCTTCCAACATCTGAAATAAATAAGCAGAAGCAACTTCATAACTAGGAGCAAGCTCAGCCAAAGACTTTTTCTCAACATCTTTATGCATACTAATATGATTAAAGAACTCCTCGATGTTTCTTTTCCCAATAATTGAACCACTACCTACTGAGAGGTCCTCCAAAACATACTTAGGGAACAACATAATGAACTAAGAGTAATAAAGTAACAACTATAAAGGAAACTAATTTTTTGTGTTTTTGATAAAAACGATGCAAGCAAAAATAAAGTAAGCAAAACTTAAAACAAAGTAAAGGATGTGCGTGCGAAGCTCCCCTTGCAGAAGTCTTCTTTTTCCTCCCCGGCAATGGCGCCAGAAAAACTTGCTTGGCGTGTTGGTGATGATGTAAATGACCAACTAGTTGGGAACCCTAAGAGAATGTGTGATGAGCACAGCAGCAAGTATTCCCTCAGTAAGAAACCAAGGTTTATCAATCCAGTAGGAAAAAGCCAAACTCAAGAAGGTGATGCCTGATAGCTTCGTGACAGCTCCGGACAATTTATAGGGTGCCTCGTCCAGTGCTTTGCTTTGCGCTAGCAGCAACGTGGAACCTGCACACAACACAACCAATAACTTTGCTCCCAACTTACGATGAGGTTGTCAATCTCACCGGTTTGCTGTAAACAAAGGAATGAGCGTATCGAGTGGAAAGCAATAGTAGTATGCGAGAAAGTAAACAATGCGAGTAAAGTAAACAGGCGATAACAATGTAAAGGAAATTGGACCAGGGTCCACAGTTCATTGGTGGTGTCTCTCCATAAGATAAATAACAACATGCTGGGTAAACAAATTACAGTTGGGCAATTGATAGAATAAAGATAACGTGCATATGTCAAGAGGATCACTATGAGATTTACTCTGGGCATTACAACAAAATACATAGACCGCCACCCAACTGCATCTATGACTAATAATCCACCCACGGGGAATCATTCGAGGACCCCGTGAATATTAAGTCGCGAACAACAGATAACTGCATTAAGCAAAGTGTGTAATGTAAACAAAGCATATGTCCTTGGACATAAGAATGTTGTGTTCTCCCTAGTGGCAACAGCACATCTACAACCTTAGAGGTTTCTGTCACTCCCCCAGATTTAAAAGAGGCATGAACCCAACTATCGAGCATAAATACCCTCTCTTGGAGTCACTAGTATCTACTTGGCCAAGATAGCTACTAACAACGGAGAGCATGCAAGATCATAAACAACATAGAGATAACATAAGATAATATTTAGCACATCAACTTAATCATAACACCAATATTCATCGGATCCCAACAAACACAACATGTAGAATTACATAACAATGATCTCGATCATGTAAGGCAGCTCACAAGATCTAAACATGAAGCACATGGTGGAGAAGACAACCATCTAGCTACTGCTATGGACCCATAGTCCAAGGTAGACTACTCACTCATCGCACCGGAGGCAAGCATGGCAATGAAGAAGACCTCCGGTGGAGATTCCCCTCTCCGGCAGGGTGCTGGGAAGAGCTTCTGGACCCTCCCAATCTCGGGTCGACGACGGCGGCGGATCGCGATGTGTTTCTAGAAAATTGATCGGGTATTTAGGTTTTTCCCGTCGGGGGGTCTTTATAGGCGAAGGGGCAGCATCAGAGGTGGACCAGGGTGGCCTCACCACAGGTGGGCGCAGGCCAGGGGCAGGCCGCGCCCCCTAGTGGTGTGGCCGCCCTGTGGCCCCTCTCTGTCTCCTCTTCGGTCTTCTGGAAGCTTCATTAAATATTTGGATGTTCGGCTTTTGTTTCGTCCCATTCTGAGAATATTTCCTGTGTAACTTTTCTGAAACACAAAAACAGCAGAAAATAGGGAACTGGCACGGTGGCATCTTGTTAATAGGTTAGTTCCAGAAAATGCATAAAAACGCCACGAAGTGTAACAAAACACTAAGCAAATGGTGTAAAAACAAGCATGGAGCATCAAAAATTATAGATATGTTTGAGACGTATCAATACCCCAAAGTGAAACGCGCCCTGTTGCATTGGGGTTGTTGAGTATGCTGGAAACTGGGGTCGAGGCCACTACTATGATGGAGTGGCTTTCGAAGTAGTGCGGTAGCTTCTTCCCCGTCATGTATATAGAGTATGCTAGCTTCTAATAATGAGGGTACCTTTGCTTGGTCGGAGATAAGACCTTGCTGAGATAGTATACCGGTCTTTGCACTCCGTGCTCCATGCCATCTTCCGCGCGTTCGACCACCAGGGTTGAGCTGACCACCTGATTGGTCGCGGCTATGTACAGCAGCATCGGCTCTTTCTCCCGAGGTATGACCAGGACTGGGGACGTCGAAAGGCGACACATAAGGTCATCGAACGCGGCCTGCACCTCTTCTATCCAAGTAGAATTGTCCATCTTCCAGAGGAGCCGATAGAAGGGGAGAGCCTTTTCGTCTAGCTTGCTTATGAATCGGCTAAGCGCCGCTAGACGACCTGTCAGCTGCTGGACATGTCGAAGCGTCTTCGGCGGCTGCATGTTGATGATGGCCTAAATCTTCTCTGGATTGCCCTCGATTCCTCTCTCAGAGATGAGATAGCCCAACAGCTGGCCTGTAGGTACTCCGAAGGAACATTTCTTCGGGTTGAGCTTGATGTTGTATCTATCGAGGTTGGCAAAAGTTTCGCGTAGGTCGTCGAGCAAACTGTCTGCCTTCATGGACTTGATGACGATGTCGTCGACGTAGACCTCGACGTTGCGGCCGATCTGTTCCTTCAGGCACGCCTGCATGCACCGTTGATAGGTGGCTCCGGCGTTCTTGAGCCCGAAGGGCATCGTCATGTAGAAATATACCCCATGCGGGGTGATGAACGCCGTCTTGTCCTCGTCTTCGACCTTTAGCCTTATCTGGTTGTACCCAGAGTACGCATCGAGGAACGAGAGATGCTCGCAGCCGGTGGTGGAATCGATGATCTGGTCGATTCGGGGAAGCGGAAAGTAGTCTTTCGGGCAATGTTTATTTAGTGCCGTGAAGTCGATGCACATCCTGTAGATCATGATGTCTTTCTTCTCCACCATGATTGGTGGTGAGAGCCATGTGGCCTCCTTTATTTCTCTGATGAATTTTGCCTCGAGGAGGCGATTTATCTCTTCGCCGTTGATCGGGCCTTCTCCTGATTGTAGCGGCGCATCGACTGTTTGATGGGCTTTGTGTTAGGAAAGATCTTCAATTCGTGCTCGGCGAGTTCCCTGGGGATGCCTGGCATATCTGCTGGACACCAGGAGAACATCCTCCAGTGCTCACGGAGGAACTCGATGAGCGCACTTTCCTATGTGGGGGAAAGAGAATTCGACACCCGTGCGGTTTTAGAAGGGTCTGTCGGGTGGATCTGGTGCTCCCGGGTGTCTTTGCTGGCATCGAATGATAACTCTGGGGCGTTCTACTGCGCCGGTGGATCGACGTCCATGTTGGTGCTTTCCCTGATGTGGTGGAGCTCCTCGTGCACCCCAAATGTCTGGGGCAGGCTGTTGAAATCCTTGTCGCAGTTTTTGGAGTGGGCAAAACTTCCGCTGATCGTCAGTGGTCCTTTGTTTGCGGGCATCCGTAGCTTGAGGTAAGCGTAATGGGGTACCGCCATGAATCGGGCAAATGCCGGTCGCCCGAGAATGGCATGGTACTGCGAGGGCCAATCAACAACCTCAAATTCGATCTTCTCCTTCCTGAAGTTTGCAGGGGTACCAAAAATGACGTCTAGGTGTATCGCCCCCAAAGGGTACGTCGGCTTCCCTGGGACAATTCCGTGGAAGGATGTCTCTGTCGGTAGGAGATTGTTCATCGGGATCTTGATCTTTCGCAGCATGTCTGCGTAGATGAGGTTTAAGCTGCTCCCTCCATCCATGAACACTTTTTTGGAGGTAAAACCTCCTATCTGCGCTTCGAGGACCAAAGCATGGTGACCAGGGCGTGGGATCTTCGGTGGGTGATCTGACCGATCAAAGCCGATCGGGTGCTCTGACCAGTTCAAATATTCGGGCGATGCTGGTGGTGCATGCTCGGCGTGAAAGACTTCTCTTCCGCGCTTCCTCTGGACCCGATTTGTCGGGCGTCCTCTTTGAATCATGGGCACAAAGCCTCGTGGCAGCGGGAACGCTTCTTCTTCAACGGTCGGCTGCCATGGTTCGACGACATGCTGGATTGTGGTGGCCTGGTGGCCCTGTTGCACCATGATGTCTACACACGCTTCTGTTTTTGTAGACAGTGTTGGGCCTTGATGATGCCAAGTTGACGAGGAGCTGATGCCTCTGATGGCGACCAGACTGTCCTTGTGCGTGGTGAATAACCAGCCCATTGGGAACCCCAAGAGGAAGGTATGATGAGTGCAGCAGCAAGTTTTCCCTCAGTTTAAGAAACCAAGGTTTATCGAACAGGAGAAGAGAGACAATGACGACTGAAGGTGTTGTGGAACCTGCACACACACAAACAAATACTTTGTTCCCAACTTGCGATGAGGTTGTCAATCTCACCGGTTTGCTTGAAACAAAGGTTATGAGTGTATCGAGTGGAAAACAATATAGTATGCGAGTAAAGTAAACAGTACGAGTAAAGTAAACAGGTGATAGCAATATGATGTAAATAGGACCGGGGTCCACAGTTCACTAGTGGTGTCTCTCCATGGATAAAATAACACATGCTGGGTAAACAAATTACAGTTGGGCAATTGATAGAATAAAGATAACGTGATATGTCAAGAAGATCACTATGAGATTTACTCTGGGCATTACAACAAAATACATAGACCGCCATCCAACTGCATCTATGACTAATAATCCACTTGTGGTGAATCAATCCGAGAACTCCACAAGTATTAAGTTGCGAACAACAGATAATTGCATTAAGCAAAGTGTGTAATGTAAACAAAGCATATGCCCTTGAGCATATGAATGTTGTTTTCTCCCTAGTAGCAACAGCACATCTACCACCTTAGAGGTTTCTGTCACTCCCCCAGGTGAAATAGAGACATGAACCCACTATCGAGCATAAATACCCCCTCTTGGAGTCACTAGCAACTACTCGGCCAAGATAGCTACTAACAACGGAGAGCATGCAAGATCATAAACAACATAGAGATAACAAAAGATAATATTCAGTACAGCAACTTAATCATAAACACCAATATTCATCGGATCCCAACAAACCAAACATGTAGAATTACATAACGGTGATCTCAATCATGTAGGGCAGCTCATGAGATCTAAACATGAAGCACATAGTGGAGAAGACAACCATCTAGCTACTGCTATGGACCCATAGTCCAAGGTAGACTACTCACTCATCGCTCCGGAGGCAAGCATGGCGATGAAGAAGACCTCCGGTGGCGATTCCCCTCTCCGGCAGGGTGCCGGGAAGAGCTTCTGGACCCTCCCGATCTTCGGGTCGACGGCGGTGGCGGATCGCGATGTATTCTGGAAAACTGATCGGGCACTTAGGTTTTTCTCGTCGGGGGGTCTTTATAGGCGAAGGGTCGATGTCAGAGGAGGGGCCAGGCGCCCTCACACGGGGGTGGCGCGGGCCAGGGGCTGGCCGCGCCGCCCCTGTTTGTGGGGCCCTGGTGGCCCCCCTCCTACTTCTCTTCGGATCTCTGGAAGCTTCCGGGTAAAATAAGACTTCAGGAACTTGTTTCGTCCAATTCCGAGAATATTTCCTGTGTATCACTTCTGAAACACAAAAACAGCAGAAAACAGGAAACTGGCACTGTGGCACTTGTTAATAGGTTAGTTCCGGAAAATGCATAAAAGTGCCACTAAGTGTAACAAAACAATAGGCAAATGGTGTAAAACAAGCATGGAGCATCAAAAATTATAGATACGTTTGAGACGTATCAAGCATCCCCAAGCTTAACTCCTGCTCGTCCTCGAGTAGGTAAGTGATAACAAAAGAATAATTTTTGAGGTGACATGCACCTACACAATCTTGATCATATATGTAAGCATTGGTGAGCTGGGATCAATAGAACTTAAAACATGGGCATGAAGATATAATCATGACAATAAGAACTTAGCAACCATGTTGTAAACATGCAGATGAACACAAATAAAAGATCATGAAAATGAAACAATGAAAGTCAAACGTGTTTTCAAATCATAAGGAAAAACATACAAAACGTTTTCAGCTTGTCTTTCAAAGAGAGCAAAACATAAATGCATAGGACACCTTCAAGTTTAAGAGGGCAACTAGATACAAGTAATTTAAGAACAAGTGAAACCAACTATATGAGTCAATCAATGAACTTTGGGACAATGCATATCACACTAAGAATGACAACTATGCTCTCTTAATGGTGCATAAAGAAAGAAGGTGGTGACTCAACATAAAAGTAAAAGAAAGGCCCTTCGCAGAGGGAAGCAGTGATTGAAAGTTTTATAACCTTCAAAAATTATGGTACTTACCGGCTTTGAGCTCTCATTGCCCCCATCATAAGCATCTTGAATGGTTAAAGTTAATACGAGAACAATTATGATGCATATGCTTGACAAATCATAAGTTGAAAACCTCGTGCCCCGTGAATACGAGTACCCAAACCTCATGCTACTTTACTTAGAGTCCCAAGCAAGGCTCTTGTCATTGTAAGTATATGCATATCATTGAAAACCGCCAATGGGGTACCTCCGTGCCCGATGACATGGAACAAGCCCATACCAAAATGACAGGACAAGCAGACAATGAACACCTCGACATCTCTTTTATTTGCTATATTGTTTAGCTTTTTATTGTGAGATGCGTCGTCGAATGTTCACCATGGGCATGCTGCAAACTTCCACCATGAATTATGCATGGCTTAGATTGGCGGCCCGGTGTTTCCCTAACACATATACAAACTCCATGATCCCCACAAGATTCCCAATTCATTTCACACCACGGGCATCCATAAACAAAAGATCACGATATCAACTCAAATAAGAAGTGCAATGTTGAAAGCTTGCCCATGACAGCATGGCTGGGCTAGAATCCAACTTACAACTTGCAAGCATAACAAATCAACATAAGAGACCACAATGTCAAATTTTTAAGAACAGGAAAAAGTAAAGTGTGCCTTCCGGTTCATGAGAGCTTTACTAACCGAGTTTCGCATAACACTGGTAAGAGTTTAATTTGAAGAGAAAATAAAAGCAAGTCAAATTTACTTGGAATAGCAAATTGCTAGTAGGTATGTATGGTGGACACTTTGGAAAACTTTGGCTTTTAGGAATTGGATGCACGAGTAGAGCTCATACTCAGTACAAGGCGAGGGCTAGCAAAAGACTGGGAGCGACCAACTAAGAGAGCAATAATGGCCATAATCATGCAAATCGACAAAGCGACATTAAAAGAAGCATAAGATGGCATCAAAAGTCAAAAACTAAATGATCATGAAGGCTATTGGCGACTTTGTAAGAGTCTAACATGTGTGAGCATGCGCCAAGTCAACCCAAATAAAGCATCAAGGAGAAAACCAAAATAATGCTTCCATACAATAAAAACAACGCATGATTTTTTCAAAGGCTCATTAAGCAATCTCAGTTATTTGAGACAAGTCATGCTACAGCAAAACCACTAAGCATACTATCAAAAAGACATCAAGCATGACATGAAAAAGCCTAAGCCGCAGTCTACACAAGCTCCTTCTTGTACCACTATTTTGCACAAAGCTTTTTCTCTTTTCCAACACCATTTGAAATTTTTATAAACACCTCTTTTGATGAAAACCAATAAAGATCAGAGGCAAAAATACACCTTGATGAAAAGATATGACAAGATCTGAACGCATATCAAGGCGAAAACGAAAACCAAAAGCAGTAGCAGAAAAAGAAGAACGCTTGATTTTTAATAAGAATGAAAACTAGAGCGTTCTTTGCAAATGAAAACGAGTACGTCTCCTCCAAAGGAAATTTGTTGGGGTCCAACCATTTATTGCAGCAAACAAACAAACTAAACCAACTAAGAAAACTAAAACAACTGACGCTCCAAGAAAAACACATAGTGCATGAAGCAATAAAAATATAGTGTTTTGAAAGGTGACCTGATTTTTGCCGATGAAGAAGGGGTGCCTCGGGGGCATCCCCAAGCTTTGACGCTTGTACTTCTTGGATATTTCTTGGGGTGATGCATGGGCATCCCCAAGCTTGAGCTTTTGTCCATTCTTCAACTCATCTCATCATTCTCCAATCCCTACACTTGAAAACTTCCTTCATACAAAACTAAACACAAATCTATTAGCAACATTAGTGCAAGCATAACATATAATCAATCCTCTATTTGCTTCAGGTTTCAACTCAAAACCACCACATATATAGAATATAATACTGTAGCAACCTCCCCAAAAGTTCCATGATCAAAAGAACTCAAAAGAAAGCGATAAAGTGGCAAACACAAATATTGGTAGAAATCTGTCAAAACTGAACAGCTGACAAAGGTCGAATTTTTGAGGGATTTCATGTTGCTCAAATCAAAAAGTGTTCAACTAAGAAAAGTTTGGATATAACCTGGGGCATATGCACAAGAAATCGCAGGTCCAAACGATAAACAGATAATTTTCACGAATTTTTACGGTGCAGCACCGAAAACAGTTTCAGGACAGCAACATCCCCAAATCTTTACCTCACTCAAATTAGAGGCTTCTCTTGGCACAAAAACGAAATAAACAAGATAAGGAGCGGTCATTACAGTAGTAATGACTTCCAAGACTCAAATAAAAGAAAAAGTACTGAAAAGAAAACATTGGGTTATCTCCCAAGAGTGCTTTTCTTTAACGCCTTTGAGCTAGGCGCAGAAAAGTGCGAATCAAGTATTATCAGATGAAGTATCAAGATCAACTGCAGAGAACTTTTCAACAATGAAGGAAAATATGTTCAACTGAGTTTTTGAAAATCCTTTATGGTCACGCTTTGGCACACTATTTTCATCAAAAAGATTTTCAGGACAAATCCAACTGGAATTCTTTTCCCAAGCATCATGAATTCCTATAAGTTCATAAGGTATTGGTACTTTAAAATCATCGGGCGTACCAACAACCTTTACAGGCGAGCCAAGCTTATTAAACTTCTTAAAAACTTCCCTAGCCTCAATGGCAACATCTCTAAATTCTGTGCGCAAGGTTTCTAAGATAAAAGCCTTCTTTTTGGGATCCTCAATTTCATGAAGCTTAAGGAACATGTATTGCATAGAAGAATTAAGACTAGCAAACCTAGCTTCTAACATGTGAACTAAATGAGCAGAAGCAACTTCATAGCTAGGAGCTAACTCAACCAAAGACTTTTCCTCATCTTCCTCATGCATACTAATGTGATTAAAGAACTCCTCAATGTTACTTTTGCCAATAATCGAACCACTACCTACTGAGAGGTCCTCCAGAACGAACTTAGGGAACAGCATGATAAACTAAAGTAAAGAAATAACAACTACCAAGGATTCTAATTTTTTGGGTTTTTGATATAAAAAGCAATGCAGGTAAAATAAAATAAAGTAAAACAAAACAAATAACAAAGTAAAGAATGTGTGTGCGAAGAACTCCCCTCGCAGAAGTCTTCTCTCTTCCCCGGCAACGGCGCCAGAAAAATAGCTGATGATGCCAAGTTGACGAGGAGCTGATGCCTCTGATGGCGACCAGACTGTCCTTGTGCGTGGTGAATAACCAGCCCGTTGGGAACCCCAAGAGGAAGGTATGATGAGTGCAGCAGCAAGTTTTCCCTCAGTTTAAGAAACCAGGGTTTATCGAACAGGAGAAGAGAGACAATGACGACTGAAGGTGTTGTGGAACCTGCACACACACAAACAAATACTTTGTTCCCAACTTGCGATGAGGTTGTCAATCTCACCGGTTTGCTTGAAACAAAGGTTATGAGTGTATCGAGTGGAAAACAATATAGTATGCGAGTAAAGTAAACAGTACGAGTAAAGTAAACAGGTGATAGCAATATGATGTAAATAGGACCAGGGTCCACAGTTCACTAGTGGTGTCTCTCCATGGATAAAATAACACATGCTGGGTAAACAAATTATAGTTGGGCAATTGATAGAATAAAGATAACGTGATATGTCAAGAAGATCACTATGAGATTTACTCTGGGCATTACAACAAAATACATAGACCGCCATCCAACTGCATCTATGACTAATAATCCACTTGTGGTGAATCAATCCGAGAACTCCACAAGTATTAAGTTGCGAACAACAGATAATTGCATTAAGCAAAGTGTGTAATGTAAACAAAGCATATGCCCTTGAGCATATGAATGTTGTTTTCTCCCTAGTAGCAATAGCACATCTACCACCTTAGAGGTTTCTGTCACTCCCCCAGGTGAAATAGAGACATGAACCCACTATCGAGCATAAATACCCCCTCTTGGAGTCACTAGCAACTACTCGGCCAAGATAGCTACTAACAACGGAGAGCATGCAAGATCATAAACAACATAGAGATAACAAAAGATAATATTCAGTACATCAACTTAATCATAAACACCAATATTCATCGGATCCCAACAAACCAAACATGTAGAATTACATAACGGTGATCTCAATCATGTAGGGCAGCTCATGAGATCTAAACATGAAGCACATAGTGGAGAAGACAACCATCTAGCTACTGCTATGGACCCATAGTCTAAGGTAGACTACTCACTCATCGCTCCGGAGGCAAGCATGGCGATGAAGAAGACCTCCGGTGGCGATTCCCCTCTCCGGCAGGGTGCCGGGAAGAGCTTCTGGACCCTCCCGATCTTCGGGTCGACGGCGGCGGCGGATCGCGATGTATTCTGGAAAACTGATCGGGCACTTAGGTTTTTCTCATCGGGGGGTCTTTATAGGCGAAGGGTCGATGTCAGAGGAGGGGCCAGGCGCCCTCACACGGGGGTGGCGCGGGCCAGGGGCTGGCCGCGCCGCCCCTGTGTGTGGGGCCCTGGTGGCCCCCCTCCTACTTCTCTTCGGATCTCTGGAAGCTTCCGGGTAAAATAAGACTTCAGGAACTTGTTTCGTCCAATTCCGAGAATATTTCCTGTGTATCACTTCTGAAACAAAAACAGCAGAAAACAGGAAACTGGCACTGTGGCACTTGTTAATAGGTTAGTTCCAGAAAATGCATAAAAGTGCCACTAAGTGTAATGAAACAATAGGCAAATGGTGTAAAACAAGCATGGAGCATCAAAAATTATAGATACGTTTGAGACGTATCAGGCCTCCAAGTGCAGAGGTTTGTAGAGCAGCAGCAAGTTTCCCTTAAGTGGATCACCCAAGGTTTATCGAACTCAGGGAGGAAGAGGTCAAAGCTATCCCTCTCAAGCAACCCTGCAATTACGATACAGAAAGTCTCTTGTGTCCCCAACACACCCAATACACTTGTCAGATGTATAGGTGCACTAGTTCGGCGAAGAGATAGCGAAATACAAGCGGTAGTGATGATTATAAGTAGCAAATGTGATCTGGAATAAATATCGCTGCGAGCAAACATGTAACAAAACAGCAAGTAAACGGTGTGCAAATCTTGGAAACAAGGCCTAGGGATCATACTTTCACTAGTGGACACACTCCCAACAATATAACATGATTGAACAAATAAACAACTTCTCTTCACTATGGTACTCTGAATTACTCTCCTATTGAATAACACTAATCATTGCGTAGGGCTACGAAGCACTCCTCAAAGTTCATCAAGTACTTGACAAACACCACTCAGAGAGATATCCAAATCAAATCACAACTCAAGATAGATATTATTGCAACTTAGACCAAGTACTAACACGGTGCACACACTGTCAACATTACACCATGAAAGGAGGAATAGATCACTTCAATACTATCATAGTGATAATTATTCTCATAATCCATAAAAGATCACAATCGTAGCCTAGACCAAGTACCACCATGATGCACGCACTGTCACCGTTACACCATGGCAGGAGGAATAGATTACTTTAATAACACCACTAGAGTACACATAATATCTGAATAATAACATCTACTTGTTCAACATGATACAAAGCTCACGGTCACATAAAGATCACATCATGGGAGAGAGAGGTGAACCACATAGCTATCGGTAGAGCCCTTAGCCCCGGGGATGAACTACTCCCTCCTCATCATAGGAGACAGCAAGGTTGATGGAGATGGCGGTGAGGTCGATGGAGGCGGCGGAGACGGCGATGGAGACCGATGGAGATGGCTCCGGGGGCACTTCCCCATCCCGGCAGGGTGCCGGAATAGAGACTTCTGTCCCCCGAAATTCGACGGTGGCGGCGGCGGAACTGCGGAACTCTTTCTGGAAAATTGCCGACTCTCCTAGGGTTTTCCGTCCCGAGGATTTATATAGGCGAAGGGGCGTCGTCAGGGGGCAGCCAGGGGCCCCTCACACCAGGGTGGCGCGGCCAGGGCCTAGGCCGCGCCACCTATGTGTGAGGGCGGCCTCTGACCCCCCTCCGGCTCTCTTTCGGTCTTCGGGAAGCTTCCGGGAAAAATAAGACTTCTGGCTTTTGTTTCGTCCAATTCCGAGAATATTTCCTGTGTAGCTTTTCTGAAACACAAAAATAGCAGAAAACAGGGAACTGGCACTATGGCATCTTGTCAATAGGTTAGTTCCAGAAATCGCATAAAAACGCCACGAAGTGTAACAAAACACAAGGCAAATGGTGCAAAAACAAGCATGGAGCATCAAAAATTATAGAAACGTTTGAGACGTATCAAGCATCCCCAAGCTTAACTCCTACTCGTCCTCGAGTAGGTAAGTGATAACAAAAGAAATAATTTTTGAGGTGACATGCACCTACACAATCTTGATCATATATGTAAGCATTTGTGAGCTGGGATCATAAGAACTTAAAACATGGGCATGAAGATATAATCTTGACAATAGGAACTTAGCAACCATGTTATAACATGAAAATGAACACAAACAAAAGATCATGAAAATGAAACAATGAAAGTCAAACGTGTGTTCAAATCATAAGGAAAAACATACAAATGGTTTTCAGCTTGTCCTTAAAAGAGAGCAAAACATAAATGCATAGGACACCTTCAAGTTTAATAGGGCGACTAGATACAAATAATTTAAGAACAAGTGAAACCATAGTCATGAATCAATCAATGATAAACTTTGGGACAATGCACATTATACTCAGAATGACAACTATGCTCTCTTAATGGTGCATAAAGATAGAAGGTGGTGACTCAACATAAAAGTAGAAGAAAGACCCTTTGCAGAGGGAAGCAGTGATTGCAAGTTTTATAACCTTCAAAAATTATGGTACTTACCGGCTTTGAGCTCTCATTGCCCCCATCATAAGCATCTTGAATGGTTAAAGTTAATGCGAGAACAATTATGATGCATATGCTTGACAAATCATAAGTTGAAAAACTCGTGCCCCGTGAATACGAGTACCCAAACCTCATGCTACTTTACTTAGAGTCCCAAGCAAGGCTCTTGTCATTGTAAATATTTGCATATCATTGAGAACCGCCAATGGGGTACCTCCGTGCCCGATGACATGGAACAAGCCCACACCAAAATGACAGGACAAGCAGACAATGAACACCTCGACATCTCTTTTATTTGCCATTTGTTTAGCTTATTATTATGAGATGCGTCGTCGAATGTTCACCATGGGTATGCTGCAAATTTCCACCATGAATTATGCATGGCTTAGATTAGCGGCCCGGCGTTTCCCTAACACATATACAAACTCCATGATCCCCACAAGATTCCCAATTCATTTCACACCGCGGGCATCCATAAACAAAAGATCACGATATCTACTCAAATAAGAAGTGCAATGTTGAAAGCTTGCCCATGACTGCATGGCTGGGCTAGTCTCCAACTTACAACTTGCAAGCATAACAACTCAACATAAGAGACCACAATATCAAATTTTTAAGAACAGGAAAAAGTAAAGTGTGCCTTCCGGTTCGTGAGAGCTTTACTGACCGAATTTCGCATAACACTGGTAAGAGTTTAATTTGAAGAGAAAATAAAAGCAAGTCAAATTTACTTGGAATAGCAAATTGCTAGTAGGTATGTATGGTGGACACTTTAGAAAACTTTGGCTTTTAGGAGTTGGATGCACGAGTAGAGCTCATACTCAGTACAAGGCGAGGGCTAGCAAAAGACTGGGAGCGACCAACTAAGAGAGCAATAATGGCCATAATCATGCAAAGCGACAAAGCGACATTAAAAGAAGCATAAGATGGCATCAAAAGTCAAAAACTAAATGATCATAGAGGCTATTGGCGACTTTGTAAGAGTCTAACATGTGTGAGCATGCGCCAAGTCAACCCAAATAAAGCATCAAGGAGAAACCCAAAATAATGCTTCCATACAATAAAAACAACGCATGATTTTTTTCAAAGGCTCATTAAGCAATCTCAGTTATTTGAGACAAGTCATGCTACAGCAAAACCACTAAGCATACTATCAAAAAGACATCAAGCATGACATGAAAAAGCCTAAGCCACAGTCTACACAAGCTCCTTCTTGTACCACTATTTTGCACAAAGCTTTTTCTCTTTTCCATCACCATTTGAAATTTTTAAAGACACCTCTTTTAATGAAAACCAATAAAGATCAGAGGCAAAAATACACCTTGATGTAAAGATAAAACAAGATCTGAACAAAAATCAAGGTGAAAAACAAAGGCTAAACGCAGTAGCAGAAAAAGAGAACACTCGTTGAACGATAAGAGTGAAAACTAGAGTGTTCTTGGCAAATGAAAAGCGAGTTCATCTCCTCCAAAAGAAACATGATGTGATCTAACCATTTATTACAGCAAACAAAGCAAAAGAAAACTAGAAACTAAAGCAACTGACGCTCCAAGAAAAACGCATAGTGCATGAAGCAATAAAAATATAGTGTCTTGAAAGGTGACCTGATTTTTGCCGATGAAGAAGGGGTGCCTCGGGGGCATCCCCAAGCTTTGACGCTTGTACTTCTTGGATATTTCTTGGGGTGATGCATGGGCATCCCCAAGCTTGAGCTTTTGTCTATTCTTCAACTCATCTCATCATTCTCTAATCCCTACACTTGAAAACTTCCTTCATACAAAACTAAACACAATTCTATTAGCAACATTAGTGTAAGCATAACATATAATCAACCTCTTTTTGCTTCAGGTTTCAACTCAAAAAACCACCACATATATAGCAAATATTACTGTAGCAACCTCCCAAAAAGTTCCATGATCAAAAGAACTCAAAAGAAAGCGATAAAGTGGCAAACACAAATATTGGCAGAAATCTGTCAAAACTGAAGAGCTCACAAAGGTCGAATTTGTGAGGGGTTTTCTGTTGCTCAAATCAAAAAGTGTTCAACTAACGAAAGTTTGGATATAACCTGCGGCATATGCACAAGAAATCGCAGGTCCAGAAGATGTACAGAGAATTTATACGAATTTTTACGGTGCAGCACCGAAAACTGTTTCAGGACAGCAACATCCCCAAATCTTACCTCACTCAAATTAGAGGCTTCTCTTGGCACAAAAACGAAATAAAAAGGATAAGGAGCGGTTATTACAGTAGTAATAACTTCCAATACTCAAATAAAAGAAAAAGTACTGAAAGTAAAACAATGGGTTATCTCCCAAGAGTGTTTTTCTTTAACGCCTTTGAGCTAGGCGCAGTAATTTGCAAAGATGCTCATGTGGGCGCCATATAGGAGTTTGAGGCAAAGGCGCCATATAGGAACTTAAAGCAAAAGAGAGCATTAAAAAGTATGTATAGAACACATTTAAATCTAAACCACTTCCTATGAAAAATTGTCTTGTAAAGAGACAAGTCATGAAAGCGCAAAGCATAAAGCATAGGAAGGCAAAACAAGTACAACTTCAAGAATTGCAACATAAAGAGGGGAAACTTAATATTGTTGAGATCCATCAAACCATGTTTCCCTCTGTCATAATAACTTTCAGTAGCATCATGAATAGAACTAACAATATAACTATCACATAAAGCATCCCTATCATAAGCCACATGCATAAAAGGATTAATACTCCCCACATGAACAATAGTAGTAGGAGCAGATTCAACAGAATAATTATTCTCATCACCATAATCATCAAAGACAGGAGGCATATTGTAATCATAACTATTTTTCTCCTCAAAAGTAGGTGAATTGAAAACATTATAATCATCATCATAAACTAGAGGCTTAGTATCATCACAAGATAGAGAACTACTATGTCGCAAAGCATATTCATCAAACATATCATCATAAGAAGGAACATCACATATGGGAGATAAAATATCATCAGAGCAAATTTTCTCCAGTAAAGATGGGGAACTAAAAATATCATGCTTAACAAAACCAGCTTCCCCAAGCTTAGACTTTTCTATAGCATTAGCATTAACGGTATTCAAAGCATTCGTACTAATAACATTGCTATGCGAAATAAGCTCCAAAGGATTTTCAATTTTCTCTTCAAATCTAAAATCAGTAAAAAGACTAAAGAACTCTTTGTTTTCCATTAAGCCTAACTAGTGAAAATAAAAACAAGAAACAAAAAGATGTAATTGCAGAATCTAAAGGAAATAACTCCGAGCACTCACACAGGAGGATGCGAGTACCTTTTACCTTACCTCCCCGGCAACGGCGCCAGAAAAGAGCTTGATGTCTACACACGCTTCTGTTCTTGTAGACAGTGTTGGGCCTCCAAGTGGAGAGGTTTGTAGAGCAGCAGCAAGTTTCCCTTAAGTGGATCACCCAAGGTTTATCGAACTCAGGGAGGAAGAGGTCAAAGCTATCCCTCTCAAGCAACCCTGCAATTACGATACAGAAAGTCTCTTGTGTCCCCAACACACCCAATACACTTGTCAGATGTATAGGTGCACTAGTTCGGCGAAGAGATAGTGAAATACACGCGGTAGTGATGATTATAAGTAGCAAATGTGATCTGGAATAAATATCGCTGCGAGCAAACATGTAACAAAACAGCAAGTAAACAGTGTGCAAAGCTTGGAAACAAGGCCTAGGGATCATACTTTCACTAGTGGACACACTCCCAACAATATAACATGATTGAACAAATAAACAACTTCTCTTCACTATGGTACTCTGAATTACTCTCCTATTGAATAACACTAATCATTGCGTAGGGCTACGAAGCACTCCTCAAAGTTCATCAAGTACTTGACAAACACCACTCATAGAGATATCCAAATCAAATCACAACTCAAGATAGATATTATTGCAACTTAGACCAAGTACTAACACGGTGCACACACTGTCAACATTACACCATGAAAGGAGGAATAGATCACTTCAATACTATCATAGTGATAATTATTCTCATAATCCATAAAAGATCACAATCGTAGCCTAGACCAAGTACCACCATGATGCACGCACTGTCACCGTTACACCATGGCAGGAGGAATATATTACTTTAATAACACCACTAGAGTACACATAATATCTGAATAATAACATCTACTTGTTCAACATGATACAAAGCTCACGATCACATAAAGATCACATCATGGGAGAGAGAGGTGAACCACATAGCTACCGATAGAGCCCTTAGCCCCGGGGATGAACTACTCCCTCCTCATCATAGGAGACAGCAAGGTTGATGGAGATGGCGGTGAGGTCGATGGAGGCGGCGGAGACGGCGATGTAGACCGATGGAGATGGCTCCGGGGGCACTTCCCCGTCCCGGCAGGGTGCCAAAACAGAGACTTCTGTCCCCCGAAATTCGACGGTGGCGGCGGCAGAACTGCGGAACTCTTTCTGGAAAATTGCCGACTCCCCTAGGGTTTTCTGTCCCGAGGCTTTATATAGGCGAAGGGGCGTCGTCAGGGGGCAGCCAGGGGCCCCTCACACCAGGGTGGCGCAGCCAGGGCCTGGGCCGAGCCACCTATGTGTGAGGGCGGCCTCTGGCCCCCCTCCGGCTATCTTTCGGTCTTTGGGAAGCTTCCGGGAAAAATAAGACTTCTGGCTTTTGTTTTGTCCAATTCCGAGAATATTTCCTGTGTAGCTTTTCTGAAACACAAAAACAGCAGAAAACAGGGAACTGGCACTGTGGCATCTTGTCAATAGGTTAGTTCCGGAAATCGCATAAAAACGCCACGAAGTGTAACAAAACACAAGACAAATGGTGCAAAAACAAGCATGGAGCATCAAAAATTATAGATACGTTTGAGACGTATCACACCACGTTTGCTAGCGGGTTAGGTGGTGGCGGCGGTGCATTGTAAGCCATGCTACCTGCGACCGGTTGCTCAGCTCGCATCTTGTCTTGAAGTGCTTGACTAAGACAAAGGAACTCTCTGCATTCGATGAGGAGATGCACGGGTTTTCGCCTGCCGTCCTTGTTGATGTAGGTGTGCCTGGTACACCCTCTGTTGAGCATTTCTTATGCTGAAAGTGGAGGTGCCTCACGACGCCGACGCCACTCCGTTTTTGGCCTCGAGTCGCAGCCGGCACTTCTACTACAGCTTCCGTAGTAGTTGTTCCCTTGCCTTGGTCCGTCATGGTTGTCATTGCGGTCGTTGTTTACGTAGCCTGCTGCTACCATGTCCGCCGTATCCGTGTCCTCGTAGCAGTTTTGGCGCCCTTTCTTCCGCAAGCTGGAGTGAAACTGATCCTTCGGGTCGACGTCGCGGTCTGCTGATCGGCGACGGCTTCTAGGGACTGCGATGGAATCTTCTCCATCGGCCCACTCATTTGCCAAGCTCATAAGGTGATCGATGGTCTTGGGCTTACATCATCCCAACTCTTCTCTGAAGTCTCGCCGGATGAGACCGTCCCAAAAAGCGTCGATGGCTCTTTTCCGGTGAGATGTTCTCTAACATATTGCGCAGGCTGAGCCATCATGATATGTATGACCTCAGGCTTTCTCCAGTCTTTTGTACGCACAGGCGTAGTTCTTCGAACGACGTAGGCCATTGTGAGGTGCCTCGGAAGTTCGCAATGAAGGCTTGCCAAAATTCCTCCCAAGAACGAATGCTGTCCAGGGCAAGGTTGTTGAGCCAAGACCTTGCGTTGTCCTTCAGGTGCAGAGATAGTAACTAGAGGGCGTTGTCTCTAGATCTGTCGCTGATGGTGACGGCGGTGATGAAGTCATCGAGCCAAATTCGAGGGTCCTGCTGCCCATTGAACTTGACTACATCGTCGTTGAGCTTGATTCCTTTTGGCAACGGTGTGGAGCGAATCAGGAAGCTGAAGCACTCTGCCCCACACAGTCCGTGACGACCATTGCCGAATGCCTCCAATTCGGCCTCCTCTTCGAAGCGACGCGCGTCGTGTCACAGACGCGCTGAATCGACTCTGTTTTGCGCCAAGCCATGCCGAAGTTCGCCGTTTAAAGGCTCTATAGCTTGAGGCCTAGGCGCTACTGCTGGCGCTGCTGCTTGGTGCCTAGACGGCTCGACTGGAGGGATGTTTCTTCTTGGATTTACCTTGCGGTCTTGCTCGTTGGTGCCTTGAAGCACCCGGACTCCTTCGAGTGCAAGGTTCCGCAGATGCCGCATATGCTCATCGTCGTTGGACGCATTGGCAACGATTGATGACCCACAAGTATAGGGGGTCTATCGTAGTACTTTCGATAAATAAGAGTGTCGAACCCAACGAGGAGCAGAAGGTGTTGATGAGCAGTTTTGATCAAGGAATCACTGTAAATACTAGCAAACAGGTTTTTAGGGGTATTTGGTAATACGAGTAAATAAAGTGCGAGTAAATAAAAGAGAGTAGTAACAATTGCAGCAAGTGGCCCAATCCTTTCTTCAGCAAAGGACAAGCCGGTTGTGTACTTATAATAACCAAACGTTCTCGAGGACACACGGGAGTTTCTATCAAGAGCTTTCGCTTCATAAAGCCAATAGTCTTTATTGGTTTGATAGGTGTTATGGGGGTGAACCTGTGCTAGCGCACTACCCTTACTAGGATAAATACACACTTGTGATTATACCCCTTGCAAGCATCCGCAAATACAAGAAAGTAATTAAGATAAATCTAACCACAGCCTTAAACTCTAAGATCCTACGCTCCCTGGTGCAATGGTTTCCCAACGGAGGTTTAGGTTTCTGTCACTCCAGCAACCCCACAATTGGTAGCCAAATACACAATGCATCTCACTAGGCCCATAAATGGTGAAGTATCATGTAGTCGACGTTCACATGACACCACTAGTGAAATAGCACCATAACAATATCAAACCATTAAATATTTCTCAACAATAATTCACTACTAACATCTTGACTTCTCCCATGTCCTCAAGAACTAAACGAACTACTCACAAGACATCATATGGATCATGATCAGAGGTGAAATAATGGTAAATAACAATCTGAACATAAACCTTAACTCAACGGTTCCACTCAATAGCATCAACTACAAGAGTAATCAACACCGGGAAAGTTTCCCCTATGAATATAACAAGATCCAACTCAAGATGTTACAGCGGGATGGCATGGTGATGGTGGAGATGAAGGTGCTGGTGATGGATATGATCACGATGATGATCCCGATGAAGTCCGGTGCGATGGTGATGACGATGGCGACGATCTCCCCTCTCCGGGAAGGAATTTCCCCGGCAGATTTCTCCCTGCCGGAGAGCTTTTCTCTCTCTGGTGTTCTCCGCCCCGCAGAGGCGGCTGTGTCTAACTCTGAGCCTCCCCTTGACTTAGGTTTTTGGGGACGATGAAGTACGCGAAGGGGAGAGACCAGAAGTGGGCCAGGGCGGCCTCACACAGGGCTGGCGCGGCCAGGGGTCAGGCCGCGCCACCCTGGCGTGTGGGCCCCCTGGCTCCTCTCGACTCCTCCTTCTCGCTTCCTGAGTCTTCTGGGAAAATATAATTTTCTAGTATTTTTCTGGAATTTTCCTGATCTTCAAAATATGGTCCCTTGATGGTCCTTTTTCCAGCAGAATCCTGACTCCGGCAGCAAATCCTCCGATGATCATCAAACATGTGGAAACAAGGGAAATAACATAAGTATCAACTCTAAATATGAAATATATCAATGAATAACAGTAAATTATGATACAAAATAGTGATGCAAAATGGACGTATCAACCCCCCCAAGCTTAGACCTCGCTTGTCCCCAAGCGAAAACTAAACTCGGTAAACATGACCACAGGTTTATGGAGTGAAGTGTCGATAATCAAAATACGGACAAGAAGCATCACATTCACCAAGGCACAAGTTATAATAGACAGCAACTTCCCTTTATAAGATATAGACTTGCAATAGGTAAAGAGAATCACATGTAAAGATGCACAAGGTAAACTATAATTGGCAATGGCAAACCTTAGTTCTTGGTCAAAGAATGAAGAAAAAGCTGTTCTTTCTTTTGAACGGAGCCTTTTAAAACAGAGCTAATATAGCAAGACTATATGCTCAACAAAACAAACTTTTGCATTCATAGAAAGCTTTCAAAGATATATTCCTTCAGACAAAAGCATTATACAAAACAAGGAAGATAGTAAACATGATCAAACGAATCAACATATGGATGAATGAAACATAACAACTCAAATGCTTGCTTGAGATAGAGGGAAATAGGTCGACTCAACATAAAAGTAAAAGATAGGCCCTTCGCAGAGGGAAGCAGGGATTAAACATGTGCTAGAGTTTTTCATTTGCAAAACAGAGGTGAAAAGTTATTTTGAGAGGTGGTTGCTTTTGTCAACGACTAGCAACAGAGTTCTTGATATCTTCCATACTAAACAAGTGAGAGCGGTTCCGAGATGTTTGATTAATTGGCACATTGGTGCTCTTTTATAGCTTTGCACTCCTCCCCACCTTTTTTCCTTTCTCAAACCATGGCTAACCGATTCCATCGGGTGCCGACCAACTTTCACATTCCATGGAGGAGTGCTTTTCTTTTTCTTTTCTTTTTGAGATTGTAATGGTCTGACCAGCTCCCTTGCAAAATTAATGACGAGCAGATGAAGCTGCCTAGTCGAGGGGTACTTAATTTAGTATGGAAGATAACAAACCCATCCACTATGTCCTCATGAGCTAAAAACAGTGGCACAAAATGAGAAGTGTTTGAAGGTTTTTGAAAGGTAGCACATGAAAATTTACTTGGAATGGCTTGAAATACCATGCATAGGAATTTATAGTGGACTCTTTGGAAGTGACTGGGCTTTTGGGAATTTGGATGCACGAGAAGTATTTCCTCTCAGTACAGGTTTTTGGCTAGCAAGGCTGGGTAGCAAGCATAAGAGTTGCATGAAACAAACAAACATACATATAATAAGAACAATCATGCAAACTCCCTTGAAGGTACAATGATTTTAACTTTGAGAATAACAATGCTTATAAGCCAAACATAAGGGAAAACTGAAGTGATGTAACTACAAGCACTTCTTTATTCTTTTCTACTCAAACCTCAAGGTAAAGTTTACTACTGACCAAGCTAGGTTTCCCAAAACCAACTAAATTTACTCATGCTCCCAATGTGATACCAATACCAATCAACAGGACTAGTCATACAAGAGAGATTGCAAACTAACATAAAGTGTGCGGAAAGTAAATGATAAAACTTGTCATTAATATTTCATTACCGCAACTCACACCAAGGGATACATAGATAACCAACTAAGGAGGACACTTCCAAACTGCAAACTATTCTATAAGATAACTTCTCTATTCATGATATGACACTACTTGAAAAGTAAATGAGTAAAAGGTAATGATGTGATACCGCGGCACTCCCCCAAGCTTGGAACAAGCCAAGGGGATGCTTATACCGATGACAAATTACTCCTTTGGCGGTAGCGGTAGATAATCTTTAATAAGCTTCTCAATCAATTCTTTCAGATCATCAATCTTATACTCGAGGTTACGAATCATCTCAGAATTGTGCTCAACACGGTTCATGAACCTATCAGCAAGAGAATCCCAGCTCTTGGAATTAATGAAATATTCCTGCATTCTGCGAAGCCTGAGATTCTCTTCTTGAAGCATCTCTACCTCTCTCTTCAAGGCTTGATATTGAGTGCAAAACTCAAAAGTGACCAGCATCCCATGTTCTATCACGGGCATGGAGCTAAGATCCAAACATGATACGTTGGTCCCTGCAGATCATGAGAAAAGATACGTCTAGCTTTTGTTTGTCCTTCAAAAGCAGGGTTTTTCGGCCTTGCTCTTCCAGAACCTTGCTCCTCCTTCCACTTTTGGCCTAGGTGAACAAATTCCTAGGGTCTTTTGCCTTTGTCATCGCTTGAAGAGGCCATGGCTCCCCCAAGCTTAAGATCAACTCCTGACAGAAACAGCTCGAAACAAAACACGACGAGAAAACGATATACAGACCCCGGGGACTCCGGGGGGTTAAATAGGCGAAAATTATACATCGAAGCGAAGTCACAGGAGGAAACCGGGACGGAAACGAGTTCCGGGGTGTTCTCACACCTAGGTGGCGTGGCCAGGGGTGGACCCGCGCCACCTACGTGTGAGAAACACACGGACTCCTTTTCCTGCCCGTTTTCATCTCGTGATTTTTCATATTTAATAAAAACAGCAAAAATATTAAAGGAAGAGCTTTTCGCGAAACTTCTCTGACTAGAACTGTTACCTATTCGAAAACGAACTCTGCAGGTACCTGCAATTTGTCTTGGATGAATTCTTCCGGAGAAACTATTTCAATAACATCAACATCTTCATTATAAGAATCTCCAGAAATATAATGTTTGAGTCTTTGCCCATTCACCACTTGTGTAGAATCATCCTTTAGTGAAGCAATCTTAATAGCACCTGAGAGGTACACTTCCACTATAACATATGGTCCTTCCCATTTTGAAAGTAATTTTCCTGCAAAAAATCTGAGACGAGACCTATACAATAGAACTTTCTCACCAACATGAAACGCTCTCTTAAGAATTCTCTTATCATGCCATTGCTTGACTTTCTCTTTGAAAAGTCTGGCATTCTCATACGCTTCGTTTCTCCACTCATCTAGAGAACTCAAATCTAACAACCTTTTCTTACCAGCTAGTTTAAAATCTCTATTAAGCTCTCTCACTGCCCAAAAAGCTTTGTGTTCTAATTCTAAGGGCAAGTGACACGCTTTTACGTAAACCATTTTATAAGGAGACATACCCATGGGGTTCTTATAAGCAGTTCTATAAGCCCATAAAGCATCATTCAACTTACTAGCCTAGTTTTTCCTAGATCTATTGACAGTCTTCTGCAAGATAGACTTGATCTCCCTATTTGAAAGCTCTACCTGCCCACTAGTTTGGGGATGATAAGCAGAAGCAATTCTATGATTGACATCATATCTAGCAAGAGTTTTTCTAAAACTACCGTGAATAAAATGAGAACCTCCGTCAGTCATAAGATATCTAGGCACACCAAACCTAGGAAAAATAACATCCTTAAGCATTTTCAACGAGGTCTCACCATCGGCACTCTTTGTAGGTATGGCTTCTACCCATTTAGTAACATAATCAACAGCAACAAGTATATGGGTATAGCCTTTTGAAGGAGGAAAAGGACCCATAAAGTCAAATCCCCAACAATCAAATGGTTCAATAACAAGAGTGTAATTCATAGGCATTTCATTGCGTCTAGAAATATTACCAACTCTTTGACATTCATCACAAGATAAAACATACCTTCTGGCATCTTTAAAGAGGGTTGGCCAATAAAAACCTGATTGTAGAACCTTCTGCGCGGTTCTATCTCCAGCATGATGCCCTCCATAAGCACTACTATGGCATTTTCTTAATATCTCTTGTTGCTCATATTCCGGTACGCATCTTCTCATAATACCATCAACTCCTTCTTTATATAAGTGTGGGTCATCCCAAAAATAATGCCTCAAATCATAGAAGAATTTTCTTCTTTGCTGAGCTGTAAAGGTTGGAGGCAAATACTTGGAAACAATAAAGTTAGCATAATCAGCATACCAAGGAAGGTCTCGCGAAGTTACATTTATTGCAGCCAACTGTTCATTTGGAAAACTATCATTAACAGGAATAGGATCAAAAGAAATGTTTTCCAATCTAGACAAGTTGTCAGCCACAGGATTTTCAGCACCTTTCCTATCTACGATATGCAAATCAAACTCTTGTAAAAGCAACACCCATCTAATAAGCCTAGGCTTAGCATCCTTCTTAGTCATAAGATATCTAATAGCAGCGTGATCAGTATGAATAGTAACTTTAGAATCAACAATGTAAGATCTAAACTTATCACATGCAAAAACAACAGCAAGAAACTCTTTCTCAGTAGTAGCATAATTCTTCTGAGCAGTATCAAGAGTCTTACTAGCATAATGAATAACATTCAACTAATTATCTACGCGCTGTCCAAGAACAGCACCAACAGCAAAATCACTAGCATCACACATAATTTCAAAAGGTAAATTCCAATCTGGTGGTTGAACAATAGGAGCAGTAGTTAAAGCCTTCTTAAGAGTTTCAAAAGCTTCCTTACAATCATCATCAAAGACAAATGGTACATCCTTTTGAAGAAGATTAGTAAGAGGCTTTGAAATCTTAGAGAAATCTTTAATAAACCTCCTATAGAAACCAGCATGACCAAGAATACTACGAATACCTTTAACATCTCTGGGACAGGGCATTTTCTCAATTGCCTCCACTTTTGCTCTGTCAACTTCAATACCTCTTTCAGAAATTTTATGTCCAAGGACAATTCCTTCATTCACAATAAAGTGGCATTTTTCCCAATTAAGAACAAGGTTAGTTTCTTCGCACCTCTGCAAAACTTTATCAAGGTTGTGCAAACAATTATCAAAAGAAGTTCCATAGACGGAGAAATCGTCCATGAAGACCTCCACAATTTCTTCACAAAAGCCATGAAAAATAGCAGACATGCATCTTTGAAAAGTAGCAGGAGCATTGCATAAACCAAACGGCATACGTCTATAAGCATAAGTTCCATAAGGACAAGTAAAAGTGGTTTTCTCTTGATCATCCTTCTTAACAGCAATTTGAGAAAAACCAGAATAACCATCAAGGAAACAAAAATGAGTCTTCTTAGACAACCTTTCTAGCATTTGATCTATAAACGGTAAAGGGTAATGATCTTTCTTGGTAACTTTGTTTACCTTTCTATAATCAATGCACATCCTATAACCAACTACTACCCTTTGAGGAATAAGCTCGTTATTCTCATTAGGCACAACAGTCATACCTCCTTTCTTAGGAACACAATGAACAGGACTAACCCATCTACTATCAGCAATAGGATAAATAATACCAGCATCAAGGAGCTTTAATACCTCATTTCTTACCACATCCTTCATCTTGGGAATTAGGCGGCGTTGATGCTCCACGACTGGCTTCGCGTCTTTCTCCATATTAATGGCATGCTGACATAAAGTGGGAGAAATCCCTTTTAAATCATCAAGAGTATATCCCATAGCTCCTCGGTGTTTCCTCAATATCTCCAATAATCTTTCTTCTTCCTTTCCTGAAAGTTTAGAGCTAATAATAACAGGATATATTTTCTTATCATCTATATAAGCATATTTAAGATTATCAGGCAAAGGCTTTAATTCAAACACAGGATCTTCCTTAGGTGGCAAAGTGGTACCAAGATCCTCCACAGGTAGATTATGCTTGATTAATGGTGGTTGACGAAGAAGAATATCGTCAATCTCTTCTCTTTCCTTGCTGAAAACATCACTTTCGTGATCTTCCATGAATTGCTGCAAGGCATTATTAGGAGCAAGAGCAATAGAAGCAAGTTGTTCTACTCGAAAATTTTCATTAGGCGTGCCATTTTCATAAGAAGTCTTAGCAAACTTGGAAAAATTAAACTCATAAGACTCTCCATTGAACTTAGTAAAAAAATTCTCTTTCTTACAATCTATCACGGCACCACAAGTGTTCAAAAATGGTCTACCAAAAATAATAGGACAAGTTTTACTAGCCTCCTTACCAAGTACTAGAAAATCAGTGGGGTATTTAGTCTTACCGCAAATAACTTCCACATCTCGAACAATACCAAGAGGCCAAACAGTCTCTCTGTTAGCAAGCTGAACAACCACATCAATATCTTCAAGTTCACAAGCGCCAATCTCGTGCATGATTTCTTTGTAAAGCTCTAAGGGAATGGCACTTGCACTAGCACCAATATCACATCAACCATAATAGCAATGATCTCCAATCCTGACAGAAATAACAGGAACACTTGCTTTCCTATGCTTTTTAGGATGTGAGAGAATGTTAGAAGCATCTTCACAAAAAAGAATATATTCATCCCCTACATCTTTAGTAACAAGATCCTTCAATATAGCTACAGGAGACTTAATAGTAATTTGCTCATCAGATTCTGCAGCTTTCTTAGTACTTTTATTAGACACACTTACCAAAGTAGAATACTTCTTTACCTTAGCAGGGAAAGGTGTCTTCTCAAAATAAGGTTCAGGCACAATGCTATCAACAGTACAAACTTCAGTAGCTGCAGCAGGTATACGACTAATAGAGTCTTTATAAGGCGCATGATATTTGTCCCAATCTTTCTTTGGAACATCAAGATAAGAGGCAAAAGCCTTAAGACAATTAGCAAGTATTTGTGAATCAAGACCATAAGCAGTGCTAACACTATGAAAGTCATCGGTTCCCATAAAAGATTTAATGCATTCATAATCATAGTTTATACCTGACTTCCTACCTTTGTCGTTTTCCCAACCTTCAGCATTCTCTTGTATATGGTCAAGAAGTTTCCACTTAGCATCCTCTTTCATATGAGTAAATGATCCAAAGCAAGAAGCATCCAAATAATCCTTATCAGGAAGAGTAAGCCGCGCATAAAAATTATCAATAACAATATTATTAGGGAGCTCATGAATGGGGCATTTGAGCATTAGTAACTTCAATCTCCCCCACGCTTGGGCAATACTCTCTCCATCATGAGGCCAAAAATTATATATCCGCGTACGATCTTTATGAATTTCACTTGGAGGATAAAACTTGGAATAAAAGAGAGGTACAATATCCTCCCATGCCATAGATGGACCATCTTGAAGTAGTCGATACCACTCTTCAGCTCTGCCTTTCAATGATAAAGAGAATAATTTCTTCTTGACCTGGCTTGGTGAAATACCTGCACATCTGAATAACTCGCATAATTCATGTATAAATAATAAGTGATCACCCGGATGGACAGTTCCATCTCCTGAATAGCAGTTATCCATAATACGCCCAACAATTTTCATAGGTATTTTAAAAGGATCAATTTCAGCAGGTGGTGGCGGTGGTGGTTCATCCACATGTGCAGCAGTAGTAGTAGATGTGTTTCCAAATAGGAAACCAAATGGAGAGTTCTCCATAGCAGAGTAAAATAAAAATAAAAGACAAAATAAAAACAATACTCACAGCGACGGTTACCTTTACCAATTCCACTCTTCAATAACGCTACACTCCCCGGCAACGACGCCAGAAAATAGTCTTGATGACCCACAAGTATAGGGGGTGTATCGTAGTACTTTCGATAAATAAGAGTGTCGAACCCAACAAGGAGCAGAAGGTGTTGATGAGCAGTTTTGATCAAGGAATCACTGTAAATACTAGCAAACAGGTTTTTAGGGGTATTTGGTAATACGAGTAAATAAAGTGCGAGTAAATAAAAGCCAGTAGTAACAATTGCAGCAAGTGGCCCAATCCTTTCTTCAACAAAGGACAAGCCAGTTGTGTACTTATAATAACCAAACGTTCTCGAGGACACACGGGAGTTTCTGTCAAGAGCTTTCGCTTCATAAAGCCAATAGTCTTTATTGGTTTGATAGGTGTTATGGGGGTGAACCTGTGCTAGCGCACTACCCTTACTAGGATAAATACACACTTGTGATTATACCCCTTGCAAGCATCCGCAAATACAAGAAAGTAATTAAGATAAATCTAACCACAGCCTTAAACTCTAAGATCCTACGCTCCCTGGTGCAATGGTTTCCCAACGGAGGTTTAGGTTTCTGTCACTCCAGCAACCCCACAATTGGTAGCCAAATACACAATGCATCTCACTAGGCCCATAAATGGTGAAGTATCATGTAGTCAACGTTCACATGACACCACTAGTGAAATAGCACCATAACAATATCAAACCATTAAATATTTCTCAACAATAATTCACTACTAACATCTTGACTTCTCCCATGTCCTCAAGAACTAAACGAACTACTCACAAGACATCATATGGATTATGATCAGAGGTGAAATAATGGTAAATAACAATCTGAACATAAACCTTAACTCAACGGTTCCACTCAATAGCATCAACTACAAGAGTAATCAACACCGAGAAAGTTTCCCCTATGAATATAACAAGATCCAACTCAAGATGTTACATCGGGATGGCGTGGTGATGGTGGAGATGAAGGTGCTGGTGATGGAGATGATGACGATGATGATCCCGATGAAGTCCGGTGCGATGGTGATGACGATGGCGACGATCTCCCCTCTCCGGGAAGGAATTTCCCCGGCAGATTTCTCCCTGCCGGAGAGCTTTTCTCTCTCTGGTGTTCTCCGCCCCGCAGAGGCGGCTGTGTCTAACTCTGAGCCTCCCCTTGACTTAGGTTTTCGGGGACGATGAAGTACGCGAAGGGGAGAGACCAGAAGTGGGCCAGGGCGGCCTCACACAGGGCTGGTGCGGCCAGGGGTCAGGCCGCGCCACCCTGGCGTGTGGGCCCCCTGGCTCCTCTCGACTCCTCCTTCTGGCTTCATGAGTCTTCTGGGAAAATATAATTTCCTGGTATTTTTCTGGAATTTTCCTGATCTTCAAAATATGGTCCCTTGATGGTCCTTTTTCCAGCAGAATCCTGACTCCGGCAGCAAATCCTCCGATGATCATCAAACATGTGGAAACAAGGGAAATAACATAAGTATCAACTCTAAATATGAAATATATCAATGAATAACAGTAAATTATGATACAAAATAGTGATGCAAAATGGACGTATCAACGATATATGCTGTTGTCGCCATGATGGCGGCTGATGTCTACACACGCTTCTGTTCTTGTAGACAGTGTTGGGCCTCCAAGTGCAGAGGTTTGTAGAGCAGCAGCAAGTTTCCCTTAAGTGGATCACCCAAGGTTTATCGAACTCAGGGAGGAAGAGATCAAAGCTATCCCTCTCAAACAACCCTGCAATTACGATACAGAAAGTCTCTTGTGTCCCCAACACACCCAATACACTTGTCAGATGTATAGGTGCACTAGTTCGGCGAAGAGATAGTGAAATACAAGTGGTATAGATGATTATAAGTAGTAAATGTAGTATGGAATAAGTATCGCTGCAAGCAAACATGTAACAAAACAGGAAGTAAATGGTGTGCAATGCTTGGAAACAAGGCCTAGGGATCATACTTTCACTAGTGGACACACTCCCAACAAATATAACATAATTGAACCAATAGATAACTTATCTTCACTATGGTACTTTGAATTACTCTCCTATTGAATAACACTAATCATTGCGTAGGGCTACAAAGCACTCCTCAAAGTTCATCAAGTACTTGACAAACACCACTCATAGAGATATCCAAATCAAATCACAACTCAAGATAGATATTATTGCAACTTAGACCAAGTACTAACACAGTGCACACACTGTCAATATTACACCATGAAAGGAGGAATAGATCACTTCAATACTATCATAGTGATAATTATTCTCATAATCCATAAGAGATCACAATCGTAGCCTAGACCAAGTACCACCATGATGCACGCACTGTCACCGTTACACCATGGCAGGAGGAATAGATTACTTTAATAACACACTAGAGTACACATAATGAAGAAGAGTAACATCTACTTATTCAACATGATACAAAGCTCACAATCACATAAAGATCACATCATGGGAGAAAGAGGTGAACCACATAGCTACCGGTAGAGCCCTCAGCCCCGGGGATGAACTACTCCCTCCTCATCATAGGAGACAGCAAGGTTGATGGAGATGGCGGTGAGGTCGATGGAGACGGTGGAGGCGGCGATGGAGATGGCTCCGGGGGCACTTCCCCATCCCGGCAGGGTGCCGGAACAGAGACTTCTGTCCCCCAAATTTCGTCGGTGGCGGCGGCGGAACTGTGAAACTCTTTCTGGAAAATTGCCGACTCCTTTAGGGTTTTCCGTCCCGAGGCTTTATATAGGCGAAGGGGCGTCGTCAGGGGGCTGCCAGGGGCTCCTCACACCAGGTGGGCGCGGCCAGGGGCTGGGCCGCGCCCCCTACGTGTGAGGGCGGCCTCTGGCCCCCCTCCGGCTCTCTTTCGGTCTTCGGGAAGCTTCCGGGGAAAATAAGACTTCTGGAACTTGTTTCGTCCAATTCCGAGAATATTTCCTGTGTACCTTTTCTGAAACACAAAAACAGCAGAAAATAGGGAACTGGCACTGTGGCATCTTGTCAATAGGTTAGTTTCGGAAATCGCATAAAAACGCCACGAAGTGTAATGAAACACAAGGCAAATGGTGTAAAAACAAGCATGAAGCATCAAAAATTATAGATACGTTTGAGACGTATCAGCATCCCCAAGCTTAACTCCTGCTCATACTCGAGTAGGTAAGTGATAACAAAAGAAATAATTTTTGAGGTGACATGCACCATCACAATCTTGATCATATAGGTAAAGCATTGAGTGCTGAGATCAAAGAACTTAAAACATGGGCATGAAAGACATAATCTTGATAATAGAAACTTAGCAACCATGTTATATCATGAAAATGAACACAAACAAAAGATCATGAAAATGAAACAATGAAAGTCAAACGTGTGTTCAAATCAGAAGGAAAAACATACAAATGTTTTCAGCTTGTCCTTCATGGAGAGAAAAACATAAATGCATAAGACACCTTCAAGTTTAAGAGGGCGACTAGATACAAATAATTTGAGAACAAGTGAAACCAACAATATGAATCGATCAATGAAAACTTTGGGACAATGCACATTACACTAAGAATGACAACTATGCTCTCTTAATGGTGCATAAAGATAGAAGGTGGTGACTCAACATAAAAGTAAAAGAAAGGCCCTTCGCGGAGGAAAGTAGTGATTAAACATGTGCTAGAGCTTTTCATTTGTAAAACAGAGAGATAAAACTTGAGTTTTGAGAGATGGTTGCTTTTGTCAACGACTAGCAATGGGGTTCTTACTATCTTCCATACAAAAATAAAGCAAGTTTTTTAGAGAGAGATTGGCACTTTTTGTGCTCTTTTTATAAAACTTGGCACTCCTCCCCACCTTTTTTCCTTTCTCAAACCATGGCTAACCGATTCCATCGGGTGCCCACCAATATTCACATACCATGGAGGAGTGCCTTTTTTCTTTCTTTTTTTCTCTTTTTCTTTTTCTTTTTAGAATAAGCAATATGGAAGATAGCAAATCCGACCACTATGTCCCCATGAGCTGAAAACAGTGTCACAAAACGAGAAATGTTTTGAAGGTTTTTGAAAGGTAGCACATGAAAATTTACTTTGGAATGGCTTACACATACCATGCATAGGAATTTTTAATGGACACAATGGCAAACTTGGTTTTTAGGAGTTGGATGCACGAGTAGAGCTCATACTCAGTACAAGGCAAGGGCTAGCAAAAGACTGAGAGCGACCAACTAAGAGAGCAATAACGGCCATAATCATGCAAAGCGACAAAGCGACATTAAAAGAAGCATAAGATGGCATCAAAAGTCAAAAACTAAATGATCATAGATGCTATTGGCAACTTTGTAAGAGTCTAACATGTGTGAGCATGCGCCAAGTCAACCCAAATAAAGCATCAAGGAGAAAACCAAAATAATGCTTCCAAACGATAAAAACAACGCATGATTTTTTCAAAGGCTCATTAAGCAATCTCAGTTATTTGAGACTAGTCATGCTACAGCAAAACCACTAAGCATACTATCAAAAAGACGCCAAGCACGACATGCAAAAGCCTAGGCCGCAGTCTACACAAGCTCCTTCTTGTACCACTTTTTTGCATAAAGCTTTTTCTCTTTTCCAACACCATTCAAACTTTTTTCAAACACCTCTTTTGATGAAAACCAACAAAGATCAGAGGCAAAAATACACCTTGATGAAAAGATATAACAAGATCTGAACGCGAATCAAGGCGAAAATCAAAAACTAAATGCAGTTCTAGAAAAAGAGAACACTCGTTGAAACGAATAGAGTGAAAAACGGAGTGTTCTTGGCAAATGAAAAGCGAGTTCATCTCCTCCAAAAGAAACATGATGTGATCTAACCATTTATTGCAGCAAACTAAACTAAACTAATACTGAAAACAAAAACAACTGACGCTCCAAGAAAAACACATAGTGCATGAAGCAATAAAAATATAGTGTCTTGAAAGGTGACCTAATTTTTGCCGATGAAGAAGGGGGTGCCTCGGGGGCATCCCCAAGCTTTGACGCTTGTACTTCTTGAATATTTCTTGGGGTGATGCATGGGCATCCCCAAGCTTGAGCTTTTGTCCATTTTTCATCTCATCTCATCATTTTCCAATCCCTACACTTGAAAACTTCCTTCATACAAAACTAAACACAATTCTATTTGCAACATTAGTGTAAGCATAACATAGAATCAACCCTTTTTGCTTCAGGTTTCAACTTAAAACCACCACATATTAAGCATATACTACTGTAGCAACTTCCCCAAAAGTTCCGTGATCAAAAGAACTCAAAAAGAAAGCGATAAAGCGGCAAACACAAATATTGGCAGAAATCTGTCAAAACAGAACAGCTGACAAAGGTCGAATTTTTAATGGGTTTTCTGTTGCTCAAATTAAAAAGTGTTCAACTAATGAAAGTTTGGATATAACCTGGGGCATATGCACAAGAAATCGCAGGTCCAAAAGATATACAGAGAATTTTCACGAATTTTTACGGTGCAGCACCAAAAACAGTTTCAGGACAGCAATATCCCCAAATCTTTACCTCACTCAAATTAGAGGCTTCTCTTGGCACAACAACGAAATAAAAAGGATAAGGAGCGGTTATAACAGTAGTAATAACTTCCAAGACTCAAATAAAAGAAAAAGAACTGAAAGTAAAAACATTGGGTTATCTCCCAAGAGTGATTTTCTTTAACGCCTTTGAGCTAGGCGCAGTAATTTGCAAAGATGCTTATGTGGGCGCCATATAAGAGCTTGAGGCAAAGGCACCATATAGAAACTTAAATCAATAGAGAGCATCAAAAAGCAGATATGAAACACATTTAAATCTAAACCACTTCCTATGCATAGGAATCCTGTAAGAAAATAAATCAACGAGGCACATAGTAGCAAGCATGGATAGATAAAACAAGTGCCACTTCAAGATTTGCAACATAAAGAGGGGAAACTTAATATTGTTGAGATCCATCAAACCATGTTTCCCTCTCTCATAATAACTTTCAGTAGCATCATAAATAGAACTAACAATATAACTATCACATAAAACATCCCTATCATGAGCCACATGCATAAAAGAATTAATACTCCCCACATGAACAATAGTAATAGGAGCAGATTCAACAGAATAATTATTCTCATCACTATAATCATCATAAATAGGAGGCATATTGTAATCATAACTAATTTTCTCCTCAAAAGTAGGTGAACTGAAAATATTATACTCATCATCATAACCATCATAGACTAGAGGTTTAGTATCATCACAAGCTAGAGAACAACTATTTCGCAAAGCATATTCTTCAAACATATCATCATAAGAAGGAACATCACATAGGGGAGATAAAATATTATCAGAACAAACTTTCTCCACTAAAGCTGGGGAACTAAAAATATCATGCTTAACAAAACCAGCTTCGCCAAGCTTAGACTTTTCTATAGCATTAGTAATAATAGTGTTCGAAACATTCATACTAACAACACTATTAGCATGCAAATTAAGCTCCAAAGGGTTTTCAATTTTCTCTTCAAACACTTCATATCTAAACTCAGGAAAAAGACTAAAGAACTCTTTATTTTGCATTAAGCCTAACTAGTGAAAATAAAAACAAGAAACAAAAAGATATAATTGCAGAATCTAAAGGAAATAACTCCGAGCACTCACACGGGAGGATGCGAGTACCTTTTACCTTACCTCCCCGGCAACGGCGCCAGAAAAGAGCTTGATGTCTACACACGCTTCTGTTCTTGTAGACAGTGTTGGGCCTCCAAGTGCAGAGGTTTGTAGAGAAGCAGCAAGTTTCCCTTAAGTGGATCACCCAAGGTTTATCAAACTCAGGGAGGAAGAGGTCAAAGCCATCCCTCTCAAACAACCCTGCAATTACGATACAGAAAGTCTCTTGTGTCCCCAACACACCCAATACACTTGTCAGATGTATAGGTGCACTAGTTTGGCGAAGAGATAGTGAAATACAAGTGGTATAGATGATTATAAGTAGTAAATGTAGTATGGAATAAGTATCGCTGCAAGCAAACATGTAACAAAATAGGAAGTAAATGGTGTGCAATGCTTGGAAACAAGGCCTAGGGATTATACTTTCACTAGTGGACACACTCCCAACAAATATAACATAATTGAACCAATAGATAACTTCTCTTCACTATGGTACTCTGAATTACTCTCCTATTGAATAACACTAATCATTGCGTAGGGCTATGAAGCACTCCTCAAAGTTCATCAAGTACTTGACAAACACCACTCATAGAGATATCCAAATCAAATCACAACTCAAGATAGATATTATTGCAACTTAGACCAAGTACTAACACGGTGCACACACTATCAACATTACACCATGAAAGGAGGAATAGATTACTTCAATACTATCATAGTAATAATTATTCTCATAATCCATAAGAGATCACAATCGTAGCCTAGACCAAGTACCACCATGATGCACGCACTGTCACCGTTACACCATTGCAGGAGGAATATATTACTTTAATAACACACTAGAGTACACATAATGAAGAAGAGTAGCATCTACTTATTCAACATGATACAAAGCTCACGATCACATAAAGATCACATCATGGGAGAAAGAGGTGAACCACATAGCTACCGGTAGAGCCCTCAGCCCCGGGGATGAACTACTCCCTCCTCATCATAGGAGACAGCAAGGTTGATGGAGATGGCGGTGAGGTCGATGGAGACGGCGGAGGCGGCGATGGAGATGGCTCCGAGGGCACTTCCCCGTCCCGGCAGGGTGCCGGAACACAGACTTCTGTCCCCCAAAATTCGTCGGTGGCGGCGGCGGAACTGCGGAACTCTTTCTGGAAAATTGCCGACTCCTTTAGGGTTTTCCGTCCCGAGGCTTTATATAGGCGAAGGGGCGTCGTCAGGGGGCTGCCAGGGGCTCCTCACACCAGGTGGGCGTGGCCAGGGGCTGGGCCGCACCCCCTACGTGTGAGGGCGGCCTCTGGCCCCCCTCCGGCTCTCTTTCGGTCTTCGGGAAGCTTCCAGGAAAAATAAGACTTCTGGAACTTGTTTCATCCAATTCCGAGAATATTTCCTGTGTAGCTTTTCTGAAACACAAAAACAGCAGAAAACAGGGAACTGGCACTGTGGCATCTTGTCAATAGGTTAGTTCCGGAAATCGCATAAAAACGCCACGAAGTGTAACGAAACACAAGGCAAATGGTGTAAAAACAAGCATGGAGCATCAAAAATTATAGATACGTTTGAGACGTATCAGCGGCCTCTTTGGTTCTGGGCAGCAATTTGACCTCATTGAATTCTGCCTCCAAGTTTCTCGTGATGTTGCGCGTATCGCCCCTGAGCGTGATATGCGACCGCGTCCTATGCTGGACGCTCGACAAATAGTGTGACGATCGTTCGGCCCGTCTTCTGCTGGACGCGTCGGCTTTGTCTCTGCGTTGTTCCAAGATTCGCTTATCAGTGTTAATCTAGTCCTTCTGCTCCTGGATGATGAATCGGAGTGCAGCTACCTCTTCTAGGCTTGGATTGGGGCCTAAAGGTGCCTCGCCCGAATAAACCCTCCTTGCATGCCAGATCTGGTCTTGAGTTATGAATCGGCCGCCAGTGTTTGGCCGATCTCGATTGTTGTTGGCTCTGTGTTCGTTGCCATCTCCGTGCGATGCCATCGTGCAGTGCCCTCCGAACGGTGGGATCGAGTCATCGATGATCTCGCCCAGCGCGAGAGGATAGATGTCATCGTCTCCGATGCACGATCCGACCTCGATCATGGTGTTGGAGTCATAATCGACCACGTATCAACTGCCGGATGTGGCGGATTTGCTCGAATACGAACTAGCCGAATTGCCTATCTTCCCCTTGGCCTCGGGGTAGACATCGTCGTCTGAGCATGTGTAGTCTGAGCCCCTCGACATACTCAGGGTCGTAGGGCGTAGGATGGAGCGTGAGGGCATTGAGAGCCCGTTCGCACTCGGATATCATCAGGTAGATGGCAGCAGTGCCCCCCGAGGGTCTTCACAGCCGGCAATCTCATGGGATGAAAAGTCCCCGGCACCCACGAAGTGGTAAGCATCACAGTCGACACAGTAAGCGGTGGTTGGGGATGGAGGTGGATCTTGAAAATCGTTCGACCCAACTGATGGGGTCAAAGTTTTCAGCCTTGGTTCTTCCTCCAATGGTGTCGGCGGTGTTGTTGTCGAGGGAGCGCCCCCGATAGTCGGTGACGTGCTTGGATCTGCCACGGGCGGTGTCGAATCGCTGACGGAGATCAGTTCGGCGACTCCGTCGTCATCCACGCGGAAGTTGAACAACCCAAAGGCCATATCGAAACCTCCGGTCCTTGCCGAAACCGTTCCCGTCAAGCTTGAGATGGGCTCGTCAGTAGCCGTCGCTGGAGAGTCGATGGAGAGTGCCGAGACGAGATCGGCGATGCTTGGCGATGCGGTGTTGGAGACGGTCGGTCCAGTGATGTCGACCATGGTTGTCGACGGAGAAGCGTCGATGACGGTCGGCACAGCGATGCCGATGATGGTGGTCGATGTAGTATCGACATCGATGCTGGTGTTGATTGATGGGTTCGTAGCATAGAAAACAAAAAATTTTCTACGCATGAACGCATAAACTGGCCAAGAAACTCTACGAGATGGTAGCAACGGATACTCACCCTCGACGACCGTGAGCGGGGATTACGTTCCCGCACAAACGTTGACGATGGAGAGTTGGTGAAGACGCACGTAGTCGACGTAGTTGTTCACTTGATGTAGTCGACGTCGTGGTTCACTTGACGATCACAAGATCGTGTAGTCGGCGCCACAAGTGGCAGCGCCCCCGTACTCGCACACACGTGCAGCTTGACGTCGACTCCTCCACGCCCTCGGTCCAGCGGGGCAGCGGAAGAAGGGATCCGCCGGACACTCCTCCACACACTTCTCCAAGTGTGTGAACTACGAACTACTATTCCGGCAGAGCTTCGCTAAGCCAAGACGGAAAGTGGGCAGCAACTATGCAAAGGAGGGAGGATCAAGAAGTGTGTGACCAAGGGAGAGAGAGGGGGGGTTTATATAGAGGAGGAGGGCAGCCAAGGGGCTGGCCGGCCAAGGGCCTCCCCTCCTCTTCATTTCCCCTCTTTATTCCCTTTATGGAGATTAATCCCTCATCAACATGAGGTAACCCCCATTTTAATGCATGACATTCATGCCAATTAAAATTCACACTTATTGATTTAATAAAACATTTTTATTTCTTTAATATTTGTTAATTCATTCAATTAACAAACATTAACAAATACACCCTTGAGTTATTTCGATATCCCGAAACAGTTTCGGTGCTTTTCTGAAACAACCCTTATGCTGTCCTGTAATTCGATCGGAGTATCGTATCCACTCAAAAACGACGACGAGCCTTAAGTGTGTCACCCTACGGTTCGTGAATAACGTGGACATGATCGAGACTCCTCTCCGATCAATAATCAACAGCGGGATCTGGAAATCCATGATGACTCCCACTTACTCAACGATGAACTAGTGATCGTGTGAACCGGTAACGAACATAGTTAATTCCTTTTGTCTCGCGATATTATTACTTGTCCGAGATCCGATCATTTGGTATCAACCATACCTAGTTCGATCTCGTTCCCGACAAGTCTCTTTACTCGTTCCGTGATAATGCATTCCTGTGACCTAGTCACATGCTTGCAAGCGATTCCAATGCAATATCACCGAGAAGGGCCCAGAGAATATCTTTCCGTCATCCGGATGGACAAATCCCACTCTTGATCCATGAGCCTCAACTAATACTTTCAGAGTACCCAAATCAACCTTTATAATCACCCTATTACGGTGTGACGTTTGATATCATCAAAGTACCCTTCCGGTATCAGTGATTAACATGATCTCATGGTCTAAGGATTAGAACTACTTCGCATGAGTTTGATATAGCAATGAACTTGATGACTTGATCGTATTGCTATTCGTACTGTGGGTGTGTGTGTTCATCACATCATTCCTCTAATGATATGACCCCGTTATTAACAACATCCAATGTTCATGATCAGGAAAACTTGATCATCAGTTAATCAACGAGCTAGTATAAAAGAGAGGCTTTACTAGGAACCCTTTTAGTTTATTAATCACACAAGTATTAATGTTTCCGATTAATACAATTCTAGCATGAAAAATAAACATCTATTATGAACACGGAATAATATAATAACAACTTTATTATTGCCTCTCGGGCATATTCCTTTCAGTCTCCCACTTGCACTAGAGTCAATAATCTAGATTACATAGTGATGAATCTAACACCCATTGAGTTCTGGTGCTGATCATGTTTTGCCTTGGGGAGAGCTTTAGTCAACGGGTCTGCCACATTCAGATCCGTGTGCACTTTGCAAATCTTTACATCACCATCCGCGACATGTTCACGGATGGAGTGAAATCGGCGCTTTACATGCTTGAATTTCTTGTGAGACCTTGGCTCCTGAGTATTGGCTATGGCACCATTGTTGTCACAATAGATAACCATTGGATCCAATGCACTCGGAACCACACCCAGTTCGGATATGAACTCCTTCATCCAAACTGCTTCTTCTGCCGCTTCTGAAGCAGCAATGTATTCCGCCTCTGTAGTCGATCTCGCTACCACGCTTTGCTTGGAACTCCTCCAGCTTACCGCTCCTCCATTCATAACAAATACGTACCCGGATTGAGACTTAGAGTCATCCGGATCAGTGTCGAAGCTAGCATCGACGTAACAACTTGCGACGAGCTCTTCTTCACCGCCATATACGAGAAACATATCCTTAGTCCTTCGTAAGTACTTAAGGATATTCTTAACCGCCGTCCAGTGTTCCAAACCTGGATCAGATTGGTACCTACTAGTCAAACTAATAGCATGTGCCACATCTGGTCTTGTACATAACATGGCATACATGATAGAGCCTATGGCAGAGGCATAGGGAATCTTATTCATTTCTTCTCTATCTTCAGCTGTAGCCGGACCTTGAGTCTTACTCAAGATCTTTCCTTGCAACATAGGTAAGAACCCTTTCTTACTATCTTCCATTCTAAACTTCTTTAGAATCTTGTCAAGGTATGTACTTTGCGATAGCCCAATTAAGCGTCTCGATCTATCTCTATAGATTTTGATGCCTAAAATATACGCCGCTTCACCAAGGTCTTTCATTGAAAACTTACTGTTTAAGTAATCTTTTACGCTCTTCAAAAGTTCCGTATCATTTCCAATCAGCAATATGTCATCCACATATAATATTAGAAATGCTACAGAGCTCCCACTCACTTTCTTGTAAATACAAGTTTCTCCATAAGTTTTGACAAATCCAAACCCTTTGATAACTTCGTCAAAACGGAGATTCCAACTCCGGGATGCTTGCTTCAGTCCATAAATGGATCGCTGAAGTTTGCATACCTTGTTAGCATCCTTAGGATCAATAAAACCCTTGGGCTGTACCATGTACAACTCTTCCTCAATGTTACCATTAAGGAACGCGGTTTTCACATCCATCTGCCAAATTTCATAATCGAAAAATGCAGCAATTGCTAACATAATCCTAACAGACTTTAGCATCGCTACGGGTGAGAAAGTCTCATCGTAGTCAATTCCTTGAATTTGTCGAAAACCTTTTGCGACAAGTCGTGCTTTATAGACGGTCACATTACCATCAGCATCTGTTTTCTTCTTGAAAATCCATTTATTCTCAACGGCCTTTCGGTCATTGGGAAGTTCCACCAAAGTCCATACTTGGTTTTCATACATGGATTCCATTTCGGATTTCATGGCTTCATGCCATTTGTTGGAATCTGGGCTCATCATCGCTTCATCATACGTCGCAGGGTCATCGTTCTCAACAATGGCATTTACGACAAGATCACCATACCATTCAGGAGTGGTGCGTGTTCTTGTCGACCTGCGAGGTTCGGTAGTATTCTCTTTTGGAGTTTCATGATCTTCATCATCAGCTCCCACTTCATTTGGTGAAGTCACCACCGGAACGGTTTCCGGCGCTGCGCCACTCGCCAATTCATGAAGAGGAGGTTCAATAACCTCATCGAGTTCTACCTTCCTACTATTCACACCTTTCGAGAGAAACTCCTTCTCCAAAAAGGATCCGTTCTTAGCAACAAACACTTTGCCCTCGGATCTGTGATAGAAGGTGTACCCAATTGTTTCTTTAGGGTATCCTATGAAGACACATTTTTCCGCTTTGGGTTCGAGTTTATCAGGCTGAAGTTTCTTCACATAAACATCGCATCCCCAAACTTTTAGAAAAGACAGCTTAGGTTTGTTTCCAAACCATAATTCATACGGTGTCGTTTCAACGGATTTAGATGGAGCCCTATTTAAAGTGAAAGCGGCTGTTTCTAGCGCATAACCCCAAAAAGATAGTGGCAGATCGGTAAGAGACATCATAGACCGAACCATATCCAATAAGGTACGGTTACGACGTTCGGATACACCATTTCGTTGTGGCATTCCAGCGGGAGTGAGTTGTGAAACTATTCCACATTCTCTCATATGTGCGCCAAACTCGTAACTAAGATATTCTCCTCCACGATCAGATCGTAGAAATTTAATCTTTCTGTTACGATGATTTTCTACTTCACTCTGAAATTCTTTGAACTTTTCAAATGTTTCAGACTTGTGTTTCATTAAGTAAATATACCCATATCTACTTAAGTCATCAGTGAAAGTAACAAAATAACGATATCCACTACGCGTCGGCACACTCATAGGTCCACATACATCGGTATGTATGATTTCCAATAAGTCTGTCGCCCGTTCCATTGAACCGGAAAACGGCGTTCTAGTCATCTTGCCCATAAGGCATGGCTCGCATGTTTCAAATGATTCATAATCAAGTGATTCCAGAAGTCCATCCGAATGAAGTTTCTTCATGCGTTTAACACCAATATGACCTAAACGGCAGTGCCACATGTATGCGGCTATATCATCATTTGACTTAATTCTTTTGGCATTCACATTATGAATATGTGTTTCATTACTATCAAGATTCAAAAGAAATAAACCTTTCTTCTCAGGTGCATGTCCATAAAAGATATTATTCATATAAATCGAACAACCATTGTTCTCAGACTGAAATGAATAATTGTCTCGCATTAAACAAGATCCGGATATAATGTTCATGCTCAACGCAGGCACCAAATAACATTTATTCAGGTTTAAAACTAATCCAGATGGTAAATGTAGAGGTAGCGTCCCGACGGCGATCACATCAACTTTTGATCCATTGCCGACGCACATCGTGACCTCATCCTTCGCAAGTTGCCGCCTATTCTTTAGCCCCTGTTTCGAGTTACATATGTGAGCAACCGAACCGGTATCAAATACCCAGGTGCTATTGCGACTACTAGTAAGGTACACATCAATAACATGTATATCATATATACCTTTGTTAATCTTCCCGTTCTTCTTATCCGCCAGATACTTTGGGCAGTTGCGCTTCCAGTGCCCCGTTTCCTTGCAGTAGAAACACTCAGTTTTAGGTTTAGGACCAGCCTTGGGTTTCCTCTCAGAACCGGCAACAGATTTGCCGTCCTTCTTGTTTCTACCCTTGGACTTATTATCCTTTCTACCTCTCTTGAAACTAGTGGTCTTATTGACCATCAACACTTGATGTTCCTTTTTAATCTCCACTTCTGCAGTCTTAAGCATTGAGAGAAGCTCGGGGAGAGACTTCCTCATGCCCTGCATGTTGTAGTTCATCACAAAGCTCTTGAAGCTAGGTGGGAGAGATTGGAGAACCCGATGTATTCCCAACTCATTGGGAATCGTTATTCCCAAGGAGATGAGCTTATCGGCGTACCCAGACATTTTGAGTACGTGCTCACTAACGGAGCTGTTCTCTTCCATCATGCAGCTAAAGAACTTTTCTGAAGCATCATAACTCTCTACGGCAGTATGGGAGTCGAAGATCAGTTTCAACTCTCCCATTGTATCATAAGCGTTGCTGTTCTCGAAACGTTTTCGCAGCTCCGGCTCAAGTCCATACAGTATGCCGCAATGAACTAAACTGTGGTCCTCCTTACGAGTCAGAAAAACATTTTTCTCTTCATCGGGAGCATCTTCTGCAGGCGGGTTACCTAGCGGTGCCTCAAGCACATAGCCCTTTTGAGAGGCATTGAGGAGGATCCTCAAGTTAAGTGCCCAGTTGGTGAAGTTGCTACCGTTGGTGGCTAGTTTTTCTTTTTCCATAAACGCATTGAAATTCAGAGCAGGTGGTGCCATGATCTACAAATTATTTGCAAAGTTAACTTAGACTAAGTTCAAATAGAATGAGTTCAGGTTAAATCAAATTTTACGTGAACTCCCACTTAAAAACAACATCCCTCCTAGTTTTCTTAAGTGATTACATGAACCAAATCCACTATACCGAAACCGATCATCACGTGCAACGGTATAGTTTCAAAGGCGAACATCACCATGTTCATCATATCAGCCATATGACTCATGCTTAACCTTTCGGTTCGTGTTCCGAGGCCATGTCTGTACATGCTAGGCTCGCCAAGTAGAACCATAACATTTGCGTGTGTAAAACTGTCTTACACCCGTCATATGTGAACGTAGAGTCTATCACACCCGATCATCACGAGGTGTCTCAAAACGACGAACTTTCGTGACGGTGCATGTTATGGGAGAACACATTTTATCTTGATATTTATGTGAGAGGGATCATCTTATAATGCTACCGCGCGATCAAATCTAAGCAGAATAAGATGCATAAAAGGATAAACATCACATGCATAAATAATGTGATATGATATGGTCCTTCATGCACTCGATCTCCATCTTGTGCGTCATGGTATGATCTCCATCATTCCACCGGCGCAGCACCAAGGTCCATGGCGCGCCAACTTGGTTGTCTTCCTCCATTACAATATATCACTTGGATATATATACGGCACGCAGGCCATTTAAATGTAAAGACAACCATATGGCTCCTGCCGGTTGTTTATAACTTACAAAAAGGATCATCGCATACAATTTGTAACATAAACAATTTGACCATATCACATCACATGCCCCCTGCAAAAACAAGTTAGACGTTTCTAATTTGTCTTGCATATTTTACGTGGTTTGGGGCTTTCTAGGAAGAACCGTTCTTACCTACGAACAAGAACCACAACGGTGATAAAAATATTATTAACAATTCTTTGTATAATAGATCATAACTATAGTGGGAGAAACGTGCACCCGCAAAGCCACATATGCCGAAGCATGTCAAGTGTGGGACAAGTCTCGTGAACGTGGTCACGTAAGGTTAGTCTCGGGCAGCTTCAATCCCACTATGCCACTATGATCCAAAATACCAAAAAATTGCAATAACATGATCATCAACGCCCACATCCACATGTGTTCTATCCGTGCATACCAACTACGCATAGAGATGGCTCTGATACCACTGATGGGTTCGTAGCATAGAAAACAAAAAAATTTCTACGCATGAACGCATAAACTGGCCAAGAAACTCTACAAGATGGTAGCAACGGATACTCACCCTCGACGACCGTGAGCGGGGATTACGTTCCCGCACAAACGTTGACGATGGAGAGTTGGTGAAGACGCACGTAGTCGACGTAGTTGTTCACTTGATGTAGTCGACGTCGTGGTTCACTTGACGATCACAAGATCGTGTAGTCGGCGCCACAAGTGGCAGCGCCCCCGTACTCGCACACACGTGCAGCTTGACGTCGACTCCTCCACGCCCTCGGTCCAGCGGGGCAGCGGAAGAAGGGATCCGCCGGACACTCCTCCACACACTTCTCCAAGTGTGTGAACTACGAACTACTATTCCGGCAGAGCTTCGCTAAGCCAAGACGGAAAGTGGGCAGCAACTATGCAAAGGAGGGAGGATCAAGAAGTGTGTGACCAAGGGAGAGAGAGGGGGGGTTTATATAGAGGAGGAGGGCAGCCAAGGGGCTGGCCGGCCAAGGGCCTCCCCTCCTCTTCATTTCCCCTCTTTATTCCCTTTATGGAGATTAATCCCTCATCAACATGAGGTAACCCCCATTTTAATGCATGACATTCATGCCAATTAAAATTCACACTTATTGATTTAATAAAACATTTTTATTTCTTTAATATTTGTTAATTCATTCAATTAACAAACATTAACAAATACACCCTTGAGTTATTTCGATATCCCGAAACAGTTTCGGTGCTTTTCTGAAACAACCCTTATGCTGTCCTGTAATTCGATCGGAGTATCGTATCCACTCAAAAACGACGACGAGCCTTAAGTGTGTCACCCTACGGTTCGTGAATAACGTGGACATGATCGAGACTCCTCTCCGATCAATAATCAACAGCGGGATCTGGAAATCCATGATGACTCCCACTTACTCAACGATGAACTAGTGATCGTGTGAACCGGTAACGAACATAGTTAATTCCTTTTGTCTCGCGATATTATTACTTGTCCGAGATCCGATCATTTGGTATCAACCATACCTAGTTCGATCTCGTTCCCGACAAGTCTCTTTACTCGTTCCGTGATAATGCATTCCTGTGACCTAGTCACATGCTTGCAAGCGATTCCAATGCAATATCACCGAGAAGGGCCCAGAGAATATCTTTCCGTCATCCGGATGGACAAATCCCACTCTTGATCCATGAGCCTCAACTAATACTTTCAGAGTACCCAAATCAACCTTTATAATCACCCTATTACGGTGTGACGTTTGATATCATCAAAGTACCCTTCCGGTATCAGTGATTAACATGATCTCATGGTCTAAGGATTAGAACTACTTCGCATGAGTTTGATATAGCAATGAACTTGATGACTTGATCGTATTGCTATTCGTACTGTGGGTGTGTGTGTTCATCACATCATTCCTCTAATGATATGACCCCGTTATTAACAACATCCAATGTTCATGATCAGGAAACCTTGATCATCAGTTAATCAACGAGCTAGTATAAAAGAGAGGCTTTACTAGGAACCCTTTTAGTTTATTAATCACACAAGTATTAATGTTTCCGATTAATACAATTCTAGCATGAAAAATAAACATCTATTATGAACACGGAATAATATAATAACAACTTTATTATTGCCTCTCGGGCATATTCCTTTCATTGATGCCGATGTTGTTGGTGGGCGAGTTGATGTTGATGTCGATCGGTGGTGCAGAGTCGACGGCCATTGCCGATGACGAGCCATCGACCCTCGCTGGTGTGAAGAGATCGGTGACGGTTGGTGAAGGAGCCGGTGAATCCGTAGATCTAGATCCCGTCGTCCCCACGGTCGGCGCCAATTGACGAGGTTCGACCCCGGCAATGCCCATGCTTGAGGGCTTTCGAGACATGAAGAGCTTGTGGGATCCGGCGAACTCAACGACGATCAGACGACGTAGAAAACACGGGTTTTACCCAGGTTCGGCCCCCGCGATGGGTAACGACCTACGTCCTACCTGTCTAACTTTTATTGATGGGGTGGCTACAATGGATGAGTACAATGATGGCGTAGATTGGATCTAGCCGAAAGGTGGAGAGCTCTCGAGATTACGAGCGCTCAGGTGGATGGTGGCAAAAAGTGTCTAGGCCCGTTCTTGGATCTCCCTCCCAACCTTTTATATGCGAAGGTTGGGTCCCGGGATTGTTCTCCAAACTAATTACAGATAGAGGCGGTTCGAATAAACCCTAGACAAGTCCTAATTCGACTAGGTCTTGTTCTTCGAGTCTTGCATTGCACGCCAAGTCTCGCTCCTGGGCCGCGCCAGACGATTAACTTCATGGGTCTTGCTATCCCTTCGGCGGATGTCCCTCCTGGACCGAAAACCAGGTAGACGAATATCGAGGGCCCATTCGGCATTCCTTCGTCACCGATGTTCCCCTGTCCAAACTCAACGGACGTGGTGCACACGGTCCAGGGCGGCGGCCGGAGCATGCCTGGCCGGGAGGGAGGTCAGCCTCGTGTGGCAGACGCAGCATGGTCGGAGTGGGAGGGAGGATGGAGCCTCCCAGGCGGCAGCGGCGGTGTCAACTGCGCGGGCAAGATGGCCTTCGCCTTCTCCAAGAACTCAAGCGCCGACCTCCGCATAACACCGGAGCTCGTCGGTATTGAGTGCGGCCAGTTCGGGAGGGATCTCAACCTTCTGTGGCGGCCGGATCCTGCATGGTCGGGACTCGGGAGGACGGAGCTTCCCAGGCGGCGGGGTCTTTCGAGAACGATGAGAGGCGGCGGCGAGGACGCGTGGACGGCGAGCAGGAAGAGGCCGGAAGAACCCTCTCTGAGGAGCTTTGGGAGAAGGTTCGGGCTAGAGGTGATGACGCGTCGGCGGAGGGACATGGGTATGGCCATGGCCAGCCTCTCGAAGCCCAGCGAGGACCGGGCCAGGTACTCTCTCCTATTCCTATCCCGTGACGGCAAACCCCGAGGCGCAGAGAAGAAGCGACGCATGGACAAGGAAAAGCGGCCTTGGCATCGTGGTCGCCGTGGAAGGCCGATGAGATGGACATGGCGTCATACCCCTCCCGTGCATCGTCATCGTCTGAAATCTCCTATTCCGCCACCGACCACCCATCGTAAGCTGCATATTCAGAATAGTCTAATTCAGGATTATTATCAGAGATGTTTTTTGGGGTGAATTTTTGTGTTCATGTTCTTGACACAGAGCATTGGATCGTCGGAGAGTAGCTGGAGCAGGAAGGTAGTAACGACACGAGGCAGCATCCTTTCAATCTGCGGACCTCAAGCATCCACAACAATAAAAGGAGGAACTGTTCATCTCGAGGGGTGTATCTTTTGGACAGTGGGTTCAGAAGTTGCATATGGCTGCTGACTGAACAAACTGTGTAACTCTCTGTTCTGAAGTAATCAACCGGATGAGGTGCTATGACTCATTTTTTTAAGTAGTAGATACGTTAAAAAAGCAAGTAATTTTATTACAGCTTCCCTATATTTCAACAGATCATGCTAATTTTATTAACATATAGCTTCCATGTCTCCTTATTATAGTTTTGTTTCAGATGCAAGCTTCAACTGAAAGGATTCAATTTCTTATGGCCGGTTTCAAAGTATACCACTTGAAGGTTAACTAAAAAAATATGAAGTTCTTCAGTAAAGTTCATTATAAGACCATGTTTTCCTGTAACCAAAATTTGTAACTTTGTTCAAGCATTCAAGATTACTTAAATTTCCCTTTTCTGAGCTAGCGGTTATGGGATGAGAAATCGAATCCGCTCGTCAAGTGCCTGTCTACCACGCATGTTGATGCCCAGGAGGAGACTGACCACCCCAACGATCAGAGAAGGTACCTCACCCCCATCTCAATCCTCGCTCCAACCTTCGCTCCTGCAGATATAATGCCTTGGGATTAGACTTTGCTATCTGGTGTCATGTAAGAGGTCGGTGGTAAACTGATGTGCAAACTTCTTACTTTCTGTAGTTTGTGGTTGAAAAATAAACAAACAAAGTTATAAATAATACTTCCTACTTTCTGTAGTTTATGGTTGAAAAATAAAGAAAAAAGGTTATAAATAATACAGTTCGTGGACTTAATTGTTTTTTTCGCATATACTTTCATGGTGAACACTAGAATTCTTTTCATTTCACATGTTTTACAAATTCTTTTGCTAAGGTTCATTTTATCAGTGGACAAATGCTGAAAGCATTTACGTTCTTTTTCTTACAGCTATCCCCATGATAATGCAGGTCCAACGTGCTACAGAACTGCATATTCTAAAACCTAAAGGGCGCTAGCCTACCTGGCCTCTCAGGCTATCTGCGCGCGCCCCGTGCACCTCGTTCGTTGGATGGAGAAGCTACAGCCCCCACTTTTTACCTCTGCCGTTGGATGCTGTTATTCCGTTTTTCACTTCTTGGTTTGGAGACTACGTCTATGACAACTGGGTCCATCAGCGTTGGGACCGACAATTCAGACAGCCACTTCTCTGCATTTGGTGTGACAAATTACTAGGTTTGTTAGTCTGTGGTATATAAGCAACGAAAACCTAGATCGAAAAATATCACAAACCCAACGCGTCCTCTCTCCTCCCTCGCAGCCGTCGGCGCTCCTCCCTCGTGCAGTCGCCGCCGCCACCGGCGCTCCTCCCTCGCGCAGCCGCCGCCAGCTCTCCTCCCTCGCGTAGCCGCTGCCTCCGCCGATGCTCCTCTCTCTTGCAGCTGCTTCCGCCGCCGCCGGTAATCCTCTCTCCGTTGGCAGAAATCCGGGCGCTGCAGCAGGCGAGAGTGAGCTCGAGGAGCGGCGCTAGGATGGAGGTGAAGGAGGAGCGCTGCGGGGGCGGACCTGGCCCAGAGTTGGAGCAGCAGCAGGGGCCCGTTCTGGGCCTGCTCTAGGGCGCCGCTGGTGGAGGAGGTGCTAGGAGAGGGGCAGCGTTGGTGGAGGAGATGCTAGGAGAGGGGCAGTGCCGGCACATCCCTGGATGCGTGTTGTAGGTCCTCCACCAGCATCCTCCTGCAGCAAACCTCCACTTCTTCCCGCATCTCAAGCAAGGTGATGCGCATGATCTCTCTTATTTTTTTTTGTTGTGTTTGTACATCTGAAATAGAAGCTATTAGCAGTAATTGGTGTGCTGTGAATGAAGAACTGGGTGATATTACCTACGACAATACCTAATTTGCTGTGAAATCTGGTATATTCTCATGCCTATTGATCTATTGGTGCAGGGTTATCATTTCTCTTCTTCTGTTTGGGTTCAAGTGTGTTATGGAAGAAGCTCAAGAAGTTATATGGAAGATTAGGCTCTAATCTTGATGTTCTACAAGAAATGGTTATAACCTTTTCAGATCTGAACCATAATGCAAGCTAGGGATCTTTCTAATTAAGCTCATGCTTGCTTGCCATTTTTCTATTATATGTTAGGGAACTACACAGAAAGTTTTCCCTTTACACAGATGCTAATCAGATGCTCGGGAATCTCAAGATTCTTAGCGCTGCCTTCTTTGCTTTCTTCGTGTTACAGATTCCAGAGCAAAGGTAATTGTTATTTTACAATTTCTATCATATTCTTTCATTTTCTATGAATTACTATTGCGGACGTTCTTAATTTGCAAATTTTGGTCTGCCCATTTGGGCTATTTCATTGACCCGACTGATGGTTCTATTTTCTTTTCCGGTTACAGATTTCCGTTGCAGCAAGCACTAGAAGGCCGAGTTCATCAACCTCATGGTGCTGCCTCTGATAAATATCCTCTTAATTTTGTTGTACTATCTTCATTTAATGTTTCACGACATGCAAATTAGTTAGTTTCCTATTAGATACAGAAAATGGTTTGAATGTGTATCTGTTTGAAGCTAAAAGTATCTACATATTAACTTACTTTATTCTAACGCTCGCTTTTGGTCACTGGAAACTAATAGATTAACATATTGTACTCATTTTTCTCATACAGAGCTGATTGCAAATGTTTTTTTTTCCACATTTGCTTGTTGAACTCACTGGTTTTGTTGTGGAAAATATATTTATAGGTTTACACAGGTTGAGAGAAGAGTCGCCGCCGGTGAGCATTGAGATGCGTCGAGCTTCTGGCTGCACCTCCTAGCGTGAGCTCCTCCTTTCTATATTTTGACCCTAATTTGATTTCTATTTCATGGCTATTGTTAATTTGCTGTGAAATCTGGTATATTCTCATGCCTATTGATCTATTGGTGCAGGGTTATCATTTCTCTTCTTCTGTTTGGGTTCAAGTGTGTTATGGAAGAAGCTCAAGAAGTTATATGGAAGATTAGGCTCTAATCTTGATGTTCTACAGGAAATAGTTATAACCTTTTCAGATCTGAACCATAATGCAAGCTAGGGATCTTTCTAATTAAGCTCATGCTTGCTTGCCATTTTTCTATTATATGTTAGGGAACTACACAGAAAGTTTTCCCTTTACACAAATGCTAATCGGATGCTCAGGAATCTCAAGATTCTTAGCGCTGCCTTCTTTGCTTTCTTCGTGTTACAAATTCCAGAGCAAAGGTAATTGTTATTTTACAATTTCTATCATATTCTTTCATTTTCTATGAATTACTATTGCAGACGTTCTTAATTTGCAAATTTTGGTCTGCCCATTTGGGCTATTTCATTGACCCGACTGATGGTTCTATTTTCTTTTACGGTTATAGATTTCCGTTGCAGCAAGCACTAGAAGGCCGAGTTCATCAACCTCATGGTGCTGCCTCTGATAAATATCTTCTTAATTTTGTTATACTATCTTCATTTAATGTTTCACGACATGCAAATTAGTTGGTTTCCTATTGGATACAGAAAATGGTTTGAATGTGTATCTGTTTGAAGCTAAAAGTATCTACATATTAACTTACTTTATTCTAACACTCGCTTTTGGTCACTGGAAACTAATAGATTAACATATTGTACTCATTTTTCTCATACAGAGCAGATTGCAAATGTTTTTTCCACATTTGCTTGTTGAACTCACTGGTTTTGTTGTGGAAAATATATTTATAGGTTTACACAGGTTGAGAGAAGAGTCGCCGCCGGTGAGCATTGAGATGCGTCGAGCTTCTGGCTGCACCTCCTAGCGTGAGCTCCTCCTTTCTATCTTTTGACCCTAATTTGATTTCTATTTCATGGCTATTGTTTGGATAGTCAGGAGATTCCTATACTTATATCATGTTTCAATGTCCTTGTATCAAAAGTGAAAGTATTGCATTCTCCTTTGTACTTTGAGGACTAGACGTATGATTCTGGGAGATTATTGGTGTTTTGGTCGTGGATCTAGGTGCGGTTGTCTGATTATTTGGAGGGTTTATGTTGAGGATTCAAAAGCTGGACATCTGGGGAATGCATTTTTCAGGTGTTTTTGAGGATTAGATCGTCTGAATACAACATGTATACTTTTTTGGGGCGACTTTGTTCTCTTCGGGGGTTTCAGTTTTGCTGGTATTTGGTTGTTATGATGGGAGATGTTTGGTGGCCTTTTTGGTCTGTGGTTTCATTTTGGGCTCTTGCAATTTTGTATGTGTTGAAGCATTAGGATTTTCAATTTAAGTACCAAAATATAGGCGGGTGGTCACTTTTTTGTAAATATTACACAAGGTTATCTTTCACCCTGCAACATACGTAATGGCCTACAAAGCAGAGGATAGAATTATGCAAATTATGCGTGTATAAATGTTGTTTCCTAAGACATATACTTTTTTGTTGTGCTATCCCTCTTGATAAAATAATTACAGTGGTTCTTCTGCTAGATTTTTGGTGTTTCGCTTTAATAAGAAACTATTTCTCAAGTAGAGGATAGAATTATGTTGCCCTCTTCCATTTTGCAGGCTTTGTTCGTTAGAGCTGAAAAATATTTCTCAAGCAGAGGAAATACAATTATGTTGTTCTCTTACATTTTTCATGGCTTTTATTTTTATGTAGCGATGTATTTTAGCTTACACTGACCTGAATATGTTTAACACGGATGGTTACCATCTAGGTTCATGGAACCTATTTTTAATTTGATATATGTTGTCCTGAATATGTATGCATTTCCTGGGAGTGGTAAAGGTTGTTTTTTCAAGTCTAAATGATGATTACTTTTCAGGAACGAAAAAAGAGAGCAAAAAGGTGCTGATATGATCCATACGTTGGGGTAATATATACCAGAAGATGCTCTAGAGTCTTTCAGAAACAGCAATGGAATTTATACACCAAAATCGTTATCTCTAAAGAAATTAGGGGAAGGTGACAATAACGACAAACTAAATATCATTTCTTGCAATAATTTTATAGACAAGGTGAGATATATTTCCCGTAGCAGATCTTGTTCGCCACATATTGTTTCTTAATCATATACTGAAATAATCAGTTCATAGCCCATTATCTTATTCTTACCCTGTTATGCTTGTGCACTTTGTTTCAAATTTACTGCTGGGAGGATTGATCTATGTAAGCCAGGTGCTTTAATTCTTTAAAATATTAGTTCCAGTCAATCATAACAAAATGAGTAGTATCAAAGCACCGGTGGTTGATTATTTGCTTTCTTAGGTTAGATATTATTCTTTGATTGTTGGTTTTTTGGCATGAGGTGCTACCCCTATTACACTGAGAAATATTGGTTCTGATGTATCCAAGCAATATATCTGCATTAGTGAGTTGCAGCTGACCATTGATATTTAACTCCACTTGCTCTTCAGATGTCTCCCAGGTTCAAATGGTGGCCACAGCTGGTGGATGTCTCCCAGGTTCAGAATTAGTGTGGAAGGTCGTGGGATGGTCAGGTAATTGTAAACTAGCTTTGAGACAGGCACCATGATGTAGTTTTCTATATGGCATAGTGTATTGGAACATTCTCCTCATTTGATTTTATTCTTGGTATGCTCTGCTTGTTTTGGCCTTTATTGATTGGTGCATATTATCAGAGAGAAGAGAGTAACCGTTGATGTGCTTCAGAGCTGACATTTTTGAGGCAACTGAGTGGACGCCATCACTTCTGTATGCTCAGCTGCACATGCTCTTGGTGAGCCCTTCTATATGTTTGCGTCTTTTATGTTTTTTCACTTCTGTATACTCAGCTGCCAGCTGCACAGTTTACACTTATTTCTCCTTTATCTGATTATACTTAGCTTATAGTAGCGAAGGTACGTACTGATGCAGGAAATATTTGCCAATGCAGAGTTCCTACTTCCTACCCTCTGAATCTTGACTCACAAGGAAGCAAGGACACAGCAATTATAACAGTGTTCTCTATATGATTGATATTGATTGCTGATTTCTTTCTTCATGAGATGAGAAGCCTACTTGGTCCATCAATACTGATATGTAAGTTTTCCAGGTTGTGTTTACCAAAGAGGACGGTTTCAGTACATTATGAAATTGGTAGCATATATTTGTGGTGCTATTTGTCACAACTTAATGTGATTTTCTCACCATTTTGTTATGTACTTGTTTGTCTAATATTATCTATAGTCACTGAAATTGATACTTTTGCCATTTTAAGTAATGTATGGAAGATATAAAGTGAACTTGATGTTATCTTTTTTAGCTTGCCATATTTTTTAACAATGTCAGATGAGTCAAGCAGAGTTCGCATCTTTGATACTTTACAAGGACATAAATTTATGTACTAATGTCTTGATGGTTTTGACCATGCTTCTATAGAACTGGACTATTGGTTTACTACTAAACAAGGATATGCAGTCTATAAAGCTTGTTTACTGGCGGAAACAAAGTGATACCATGTTAAGTGCTGAATTTTGTGAACACTCAGCTTGCTTCCCAGATTTCTCTTAACTCCTCTATTTCAAATAATTTTTATGTGCTTTTGTTCTTCTCTTCAGGTGGCAATTAAGACTGAAATATCTCACAAGCACATGTTTCGGTTAGTTGCAAGATAACACGGTGAGCAATCCTGCCAGCTGATTGTTCTCGATAAGGTCAATCAGGTGACTGATACGTCCAAAACGTATCTACTTTCCCGAACACTTTTGCTATTGTTTCTCCTCTAATTTGTGTGTTTTGAATACAACTAACACGGACTAACGCTGTTTTCAGCAGAATTGCTCTGGTGTCTTGTTTTTGTGTAGAAATCTAACTTCCAGTAAAAATTCTGGAAAAATCATCAAAAATCCTATTTCACCAGAAGACCCACGGAGCCAGAAGACGAGACGGAGTGGAGGCACGAGGCCTCCACACACACAGGGGGCGCGGCCCAGCTCTGGCCGCACCCACCTGGTGTGAGGGCGGCTCGGCCGTCTCCTCGACCCCTTCTTCTGCCTACATATACCCCTTTACCTGAAAATATCGGGGAGACGGCGTTTTTCCTAGATAGACTTCTGTTGCGTCGCCGCCATCAGAAACCACGATTCGGAACCAGAAACTTCGTTCTGGCACCCTGTCGGGACGGGGATTTGGAGGAGATCTTCATCACCATCATCACCGACGTCCCTCCATCGACCATCCATGACTCCCCCATCTATGTGTGAGTAATTCCCCCGCTGTAGGTGAGGGGATAGAAGGGATTGGATGAGATTGTTCATGTAATTTGATATGAGATTGTTAGGGCATAGTGCCTAGTATCTTTATTAGTGCTTATGACTTTGTTGCAACTTGTTGTGCTTAATGCTTGTCACTTTGGGCCCGAGTGCCATGATTTCAGATCTGAACATGTTATTATTTCTATGATGATACTTGTTGTTTATGGTCTTACCTACAAGTTGTATACACATATTGTTGTCCGGAACCCGAGGCCCCAAAGTGACAGAAATTGGGATAACCGGAGGGGATGGCTATGATGTGAGGATCACATGTGTTCACTGAGTGCTAATGCTTTGCTCCGGTACTTTATTAAAAGGAGTACCTTAATTACAAGTAGTTTCCCTTGAGGCCCTGCTACAACAGGCTGGTAGGACAAAAGATGTTGTGCAAGTTTCTCCTTGTGAGCACGTACGACTATATACGGAACACATGCCTATGATTATTTGTACTAGGATGCTTTATCATTATTTATCTTCAATGCCCATGTCTCATTGATTTCATGAATTATCTTATCCATGCAACGCCCATACATCCATCCCTATGCCTACAGTATTTGTTCCTACTGTTTACTATCGCTACTATTACCGCTGCTATTTTACTACTGCTGTTACTGTTTCACTACTATCACCACTATAAAATTGTTGCTACTGATAAACTACTGCGAGCAAGACTGTTTCCAGGTGCAGCTGAATTGACAACTCATCTGTTAAGGCTTACATATATTCTTTGGCTCCCCTTGTGTCGAATCAATAAATTTGGGTTTTACTTCCCTCGAAGACTGTTGCGATCCCCTATACTTGTGGGTCATCAAGACTATTTTCTGGCGCCGTTGCCGGGGACCATAGCTTTATTTGTAAGTTCACTTAGTATTCATATTGTTCGCTGCAATCCTTTCATTATGGGTAAACCTCGTGATGGAAAAGTTCCTATATTGCCATCCACTATAAGAAGAGGTACGACTTTGAACACTTCTGTTGCTCTTGATTCACCATCTGTTAGATTAAGTTGCTTACCCCACCACATGCACATGCTACTGCTACTACTTATGCTGAGTTTGAAAATGCCACTGATAATTTAGATGATGCTTCTACTGTGCTGTTATCGCCACATTTTGGCCAAATAAGGAGATGGGCCGTAATCAAGATGGGCTTGAAGGCTGGATCGGCCTTGCGCGTGGATTTGGGCTAATTGCCCGTGTATCTGTATATTATGATAGAGTACGTTTCGGTTTAAACAAGAGATAGAGTTGTTAGGGTTATTCTAAAGATAGAAAGTCTCCGGACTATAAATATGTACCTAGGGTTATTGAGAAAGGAGGACGACCACGTTCGCAACAAACACAATCTCGGCGCATCGCCACCCCTTGTTTCGAGGGTTTCTTTCAGGTAAGCGTCGTGCTGCCTAGATCGCATCTCGCGATCTAGGCAGCATCTGCTTATGTGTTATTTGGTATTGCTCGTACTGAAGCCTTGTTGATGGCGAGTAATACTGTTATCTTAGATCTGTTTGGACTAGCATCGGTGCTTTTTGTTTATGTTTGCTTAGTCATGCTGTCCCTAGAGATCTCGCTGCCTTTGCACCTATTTTGGGTGTAAAGACAGCATCTTGCTTGATCTTTATTCAGTCGATTCAATCTGTTATAGTTGTTCCTTGTTCTCCAAGGATTAGTTTAATATCCGCATGGTTAGGCCTCACAAACGGGTTGAACGATCCAGTAGTACGTAAGGATACGATTTGCCAATTCGAGAGGAGTTGTTCCGGGAATTGACTCTACGTTGGTTTTTTGGCCTCCTCTAGGGTTAGTTTTCTGTTATCTTTCGTATCTACCAGGCTCAATTACGTGTGGGATGTTCCAGTTATGTGGTGAAAGCGTTAAACTGTCGTAGATCGATTTGACTTGTATTGATAAAGCAAAACCCCATGTTATCGTAGATCCAATGCAGATCCATGGGACAATCGGCTACCTGAGCCGATTCACAGGGAAACCTGAGAGCCGATCGAGGCTCGTATTTAACGTTTACGTGTCTGCCATGCAGGAAACTAATCGAAGCAATCCATCACCTTCCTGATCAGGTATAGGTCAGGTGGCACGCCCTTGCATCAGCCAGGACGTGTGCCGGAGTTTTGCGGGCCGTCGCCCGAGGGACCAGGGCCCACCAGCAGTCCTGGGAGCCTCCCGGCTCTTCGTGTTGCTCGTCGCTGCTCGCCGGTGGGTTTTGACAGGCAACACATTCTGGCACGCCCGGTGGGACACTCAACAACATCTGCATCAACATCTGACGCTGCGATGGGAGACAGACCAATCACGTACGACGATCTGTCTGATGAGCACAAGAAGAGGTATGATGATATCAAAGCTCTCTTCGAAGCCGATCTCATCGGCTCTTTTGAGAGGACCCGTAAGCATGGCATCAGGTGGAAAGGGTTCTCACCCGAAGGCGCTCTCGATGAGGTGGATCTGTCTGTTCCTTCAGAGGATCGCACCAGAGCTCTGCGACAGGAAGTCAATTACATGGTGGCTCATTCTCTTCACCGCCATTCTGAGAGTCTGGTGAATGCTTTCGAGCGCGTCGCGGTTCGCGTGGTTCAGGAGATCATGAAACATCAGTACTCTCCGTCGGGGCCTACCCTAGGGACTCACCAGGGAGAAAGACCGCTCCAGTCCAGGCCACAGCTACCATTCACGCTTGCAGCTCCGGAGCCACCGGGGTCACCGGCGTACGTCGTCTACAAGATTGGAGGTGATCCTGGCGATTACCAATTCCTGTTTGAACCACCTAAGGAAGTCCCACATGGATATGTGTGCACATACGTGCCGGACTGCAACAGCCTGACGCACACGAACCAGATTGCAACCGCAGGGATTTCTGGGGCAGGTGTTTCTGGAGTAGGGATTTCGGGAGCAGGGACGTCCGGGATGGACGCTGATAAAAAGGCGTGGCTAGCTAAGTATGCCACCGGAACGAGTCATGAGAATTTAGCCCCTGCAGCTCAAACGGTGGAGCAAATCAGTACCATCTTGAGAGACCAGTTCGGCTTCGTGCCGAAGAGGAGAACAATCGGCTATTCTAAGCCGTACCCCAACGAGTATGATCTGATTCCGCTTCCACCCAAGTATCGGCTCCCTGAGTTCTCAAAATTTAATGGTTCAGAAGGGTCTAGCTCGATCGAGCACGTGAGCCGATATTTGGCACAGTTAGGTATGATTTCAGCATCGGATCAGTTACGCGTAAGGTTCTTTGCGCAATCTCTGACAGGACCAGCTTTTGGGTGGTACACCTCGTTGCCACCAGATTCGATCCGGACCTGGAAGCAGCTGGAAGAACAGTTCCATATTCAGTATCATTCAGAAGCTACCGAGGCTGGCATTGCCGATCTGGCGCAGGTGCGGCAGAAGCGGGGAGAAACGGTAGCCGAGTATATTCAGCGTTTCAGGACTGTCAAGAACCGATGTTATTCGGCTCGTTTAACTGAGAAAGAAGCAGTCGAGCTGGCCGTGTTGGGTCTCTTAGCACCGATCAAGGATCTGGCTTTCCAAGTAGAATACAATTCACTGGCGCACATGGTCCAGAAACTGACAATGTATGAGCAGCGCCACCCTGAGTTGTACCAAGACAAGTTCAAACGTCCGATAGGCCTGGTCGATACAGAAGAAGAGGATCTTGTAGAAGACCAGGAGATAGCCGTGGCTGAATGGGCTCGGGGAGCAGATCCTGTGTCCTGCAAATGGGTGAAACAGCAAGGGCCTGCAAAAGGGTTCGACTTCGATGTAAGCAAAGCTGAGCAGATATTCGATTTACTGCTGAAGGAAAAGCAGCTGAAGTTACCCGAAGGCCATAAAATCCCTACGGCGCAAGAGATGAACGGGAGATCGTACTGCAAGTGGCATCACTCGTTCACCCACACCACCAATGATTGCAAGGAGCTACGTCGCCAGATCCAAACGGCGATAGAACAGGGCCATCTGATCCTTGGGCAGTTCGCCATGAAAGTGGACACAAACCCGTTTCCTGGCATCAACATGGTAGAGCACAGCCACTCCACGAGGCGTCAGCTGGATTTCTCGTTCGATATTAACATGGCAGGGCCTGTGTACCACCATGCCAAGTATAAGGAGGAAAGCGGCCACTCCCGGGGCAAAGAAAAGGAAGAGGCCGGTCCATGCGACCGCCCCCGTTATGATGATAGGCGGTATATAACCGAGGAACAAGTGAGAAGCGTGCGATATCAGAAGCCACACTCCACGCATCTCCTTAACAAGTATGAGCGTCAGTATGACCGACGTCGGCAGTACGACAGAGATGAGGAAAGAGATCGTCGGACCGACGCATACGATGGGAGATACCGTCGGCATGATAGAGATGATGAAGGGTATGAGCACCGCGCTAGGGGAAGGTCGAAGGAAAAGGAAGGCGTGGATAAACATTGGGATTGTCCTTTCTTCAAGTACTGTTGGGATGCGGGAATGAGCCGATTGCCTACAGTCGACAACTGCCCGGAATGTGGACAGCAGAAGGATGACACAGGTCCAGTTTCAGTGTTCAAGCGTCTAGGGCCTCTCTGGCCTCAGAACGGACAAGAGGAGTCATCTCGAGCAAAAGATCTCGAGGAGTCAGAGGATGAAGAAGAAGATAGATATCACCGGCCAAGGTGGTGTCCCGATGGACTCAGACACTCCCAAAAGCGTAGAGTTCACCGGCTACGTAGCTTGGAGGAAGCCGAAGCGCAGTACCTCCACACTTTAAGAAAAGCCCGGCCTGATCTGGCCGTAAAAATTCAGCAAACCTTGGAGACGGAGGCCCGTCCAAAAAGGAAAGAGTGGCGCCCCAAACCAGTAAAAGCCGATGCGAAGACATCGGCTGACACAAACATGGTGTTCATACTTCCGTCAGAGTTTTGCGCCCCAAGAACCGAAGAACTACCAGTGGCACAGTTTGACTGCGGCCCACGGCCGGTCATCTTTGAAAAGCCACAGGAGAAGGGCTACAAACATCTGAAAGCCCTATACCTGAGAGGTTATATCAATGGGCAGCCTGTCCGCAAGATGTTGGTTGACACCGGAGCGGCAGTCAATATAATGCCATACTCCATGCTGCGGCGTTTGGGACACTCCACTGCAGATTTGATCAAGACCAACGTCACGCTAAGCGACTTCAACGGCCAAGCTTCAGAAACGCAAGGCGTTCTGAACGTGGATCTAACCGTGGGTAGAAAAACCATCCCTACGTCGTTCTTCATTGTTGACAGCAAAAGCACCTACGCTGTCTTGCTGGGAAGGGATTGGATTCACGCTAACTGCTGCATTCCATCCACGATGCACCAATGCCTGATACAGTGGGATGGAGATGAAGTGGAGGTCATTCATGCAGATGATTCGATCGAGATCTCAATAGCTGGCATGAACATTTGGGACGCAGAAAACCAAGAGCCGATCTCTGGAGTCAGTCTAGACGGCTGTGAGCGCATTGAAGCTACAAAAAACGGGGTGAGGCTGGTCTTATCCACTGGCCTGACAGAGTAGCAAAGCCCACGATTGTGCGTGGTAAGGCCGATCCCTGCGATCGGCCACAAAAAATAAAAAGCAGTGATCTTACGACAAGCATGTCATGTAGTCGTAGTAGGGAGATTCCCTACCATTGTAGAGCACAAATAAGTTGTAAACCTTCCTTGAGTAATGCAATCAAAAAGGGGGCCGATTCCGGCAATCGGCCCAAATTATCTTTGTTATCCTCACCAAACTTTTGGCCTGTGTTCAGCATCGATTTAGCAGGTGACGGAAAGCTGGGGTATGGGTTTACATCCGCTGATGAGCTAGAGGAGATTGACATCGGTCCTGGGGATAAGCCACGACCGACATTTATCAGCAAAAAGTTAGATCCGAATTTGCGGGGTCTGATGATAGCTTTGTTGAAAGAATATCCAGATTGCTTTGCCTGGGACTATACGGAGATGCCCGGGTTAGACAGAAGCATCATTGAGCATCGGCTCCCGCTTAAAAAAGGGTTTCGGCCATTCCAGCAGCGAGCACGACAGATGAAGGCCGAAATTTTAGAGGAAGTCAAGAAAGAGATCGAGAAAATGTTGAAAGCTGGGTTCATCAGGCCATGCCGGTATGCTGAGTGGATTTCTAGTATCGTACCTGTAGAGAAAAAGGATGGCCGATGGCGTGTTGCCATAGATTTTCGGGATCTCAATAGAGCCACTCCAAAGGATGAGTATCCAATGCCGGTAGCAGAGACATTGATCAACGCAGCTGCTGGTCATAAGGTCCTGAGCTTTATGGATGGCAATGCCGGTTACAATCAAATTTTTATGGCTCCAGAAGATATACACAAGACTGCATTCAGAGTCCCAGGTTCGGTGGGGTTGTTTGAATATGTAGTCATGACATTTGGACTGAAGAATGCCGGCGCCACATACCAAAGAGCCATGAATTACATTTTCCATGATCTGATCGGCAAGCTGGTGGAGATTTATATCGATGACGTGGTAGTCAAGTCTGCTTCAGTACAAGGACACTTGGACGATCTGCGACGCGTCCTGGACCGAACCAGAAAATTCGGACTACGGATGAATCCAAAGAAGTGTGCCTTCGGTGTGACGGCCGGTCAGTTCTTGGGTTTCTTGGTCCATGAACGCGGAATTGAGATCGGCCTGAAAAGTCAGGAGGCAGTGCGAACAATGAAGCCACCTACCACGAAGAAAGAACTGCAGTGTCTCATCGGCAAAATCAACTTCGTCAGAAGGTTCATCTCCAATCTGTCAGGAAGAATAGAGCCGTTCATGGGACTGGTGAAAATTAAATCTGATGAGGAGTTCCGCTGGGGGACAGAACAACAACGAGCCTTCGACGAGATCAAAGAATATCTAACGAAGCCGCCAGTGTTGGTTCCACCGCAGCAGGATAGGCCGTTCTACATTTACTTGTCGGTGGCTGACACGTCCATCGCCTCGGTGGTGGTGCAAGTTTATGATGGTCTGGAGCGAGTTGTGTTTTACATCAGCAGAAGGATGCTGGATGCAGAGACAAGGTATCCTGAGATCGAGAAGTTATGCCTCTGCCTATTTTTCACCTGCACCAAGCTGCGACACATCTTGCTGTCAGCCGAGATTATCATCATATGCAAATCAGATGGCATCAAACATATGCTGTCGGCTCCTGTGTTGAAAGGCCGACTCGGCAAATGGATGTTTGCATTATCGGAATTTGATATCCGGTATCAACCCACCAAAGCGGTTAAGGGACAGGCGTTGGCCGATCTCATTGCTGAACGAATCAACACTGATATAGCAGCACTGTCTGTACGTGCATGGGCTATGTTTTTCGATGGATCGGCTTGTGATGATGGTTGCGGCATCGGCATTCTACTCGTGTCGCCCCGGGGGGCAACATATTCCTTCTCCATCAGGCTATCTACCCCTTGCACCAACAATGTCGCTGAGTATGAGGCAATACGCAAGGGAATGGAGTTGCTCATTGAAGCCGGAGCAGAAGCAGTGGAACTTTTTGGAGACTCCAAATTGGTGATTTCCCAACTCACGGACGAATACAAGTGTGAGAGCGAGTCACTCTTCCCATTATGGTTGCAATGCCGTGAGCTGATGGCACAGTTCAGGTACTTAAACTTTAACTGGATCCCGCGACCGCAGAATACCAAGGCAAATGATCTCGCACAAATGGCTTCAGGCTACAAGGACATAGCAGATGGAACTGATGTTCAGGTACAGTTCCTGGAGACGGACGACTGGAGAGCCGATATCTTCAATTACTTGAAAGATTCGGCTCGGGGGGCACCTAAACGGATAAGGTACAAGGCCATGAAGTATGTGCTTATTGGGGATGACATGTTCTACAGGACTCTGGAAGGGCTATTGCTCAAATGTCTAGGGCCAGCCGAGGCAAATCGGCTTCTACACGAGGCACACGAAGGCGCCTGTGGAACTCACCAATCGGCTCACAAGATGAAATGGTTGATCAGGCGATCAGGGTTTTATTGGCCCACCATGCTTGAGGATTGTTTTAAGTACTATAAAGGGTGTCAAGCATGTCAGAAATTCGGGAAGATTCAGATGGTACCTGCATCAGCGATGAACCCCATCATCAAGCCTTGGCCATTCCGAGGTTGGGGCATGGATATGATTGGCAAGATCAATCCTCCATCAAGCAAAGGCCACATGTGGATTTTGGCCATCACGGATTATTTCACTAAATGGGTGGAAGCCGTCCCTATGAAGTCAGTAAACTCGAAGGATGTTATCAATTTCGTGAAAGAACATGTCATTCATAGATTCGGGATTCCCCAAACTATCACGACCGATGGAGGTTCGGTCTTCATTTCTCACGAGTTTAGAGAGTTCTGCGAGGACACAGGAATTAAGTTGATCCGATCATCTCCATATTATGCTCAAGCAAATGGGCAAGCTGAAGCGTCCAATCAGAGCCTTATCAAGCTGATCAAGAGAAAAATCGACGAGCACCCTAGGCGTTGGCACGAAGTTTTGTCAGAAGCTTTGTGGGCTTATCGCATGTCATGCCATGGAGCGATAAAAACCTCGCCATACCATCTAGTCTATGGACAAGAAGCCGTATTGCCATGGGAGATTACGGCTGGATCGAGGCGTGTCACTTTTCAGAATGATCTAACAACTGAAGAATATGCAGCCCTGATGAGTGACAGTGTTGAGGATTTAACTGAACTTAGGCTGTGGTCGCTTGAGAAAATTAAAGAGAACAAAGCCAAGGTAGCTCGTGCATATAATAAGAAGGTGAGACCAAAGGAGTTCCACGTTGGTGATCTGGTATGGGAAGCTGTATTGCCATTGGGAACTAAGGATGCAGCATACGGTAAATGGTCTCCAAATTGGCACGGGCCATACAGGGTCGACCAAGTTTTAAGGGGCAACGCGTACATGCTTGAGGAGCTGGACGGTGTGAAATTCCCAGTGGCTGTCAACGGTCAGCATCTCAAGAAATATTTCCCAAGCATGTGGGATGATGGACAGTGAAATATGGGGGCCGATACATGAAATCGGCCAGTAAAAAAAATATATCCAGTGAAACATGGGGGCCGATACATGAAATCGGCCAAATAAAAAAAAACAATGCACAGCCATCGACTCTCGAGGTTCAGACTGTTACGAGCAGGTGTCAGGTTACATGAATAAGCTACTGAAGGAATGCCTCGAAGGCACGGAGGGCGTCAGCACGGACACGATCCACCTCGGCGATCTCGGCTACGTCATCATCGTCCTTGCCCGTCACTAGCTGCTTGCTCAGGGCACGTATTTCTGCCAGATCAGTCTTCAGTTGAGCTTTGAGGCCTTCTGCTTCGTCTTGGGAGCGGGCGATGAATGCTTCCTTGTCATGAATGAGCTTTTTAGTCGCCCGGACCTTCTCTTCGAGATCTTCCAATTCCTTTTTTAAGGATACAAGCTCGGCGGTGCTGACAGAGGTGTCAGTTTTGGCATCCAGAGACGCCTTTTTCTCATTGAGCCGCTGACATTTGGCTGCAATATCGGCCTTCAGTGGGAGTTGGGCGTGGCGTAGATTGATCCTCTCACGAGCCAACTTCACCCTTGACCCGTAGAAAGACAGAGTCACAACTGGCCAAAGCTTCACCTGCAATGCTACCGGGAGTTGGTCCTTGATTTCGTCAAGAACACTCTTCACCTCTTCAGAACCCTCGACCAACTTCTCGATTGGGGAGGACAGCAAGGCTTTGAGACGCTGGAATTGAGGTAGAACAACGCTTGCTCGTGGTTCATCGTTGGCGGTAGAGGGAGCTGGTTCGATGGATTCAGGGTCGAACGCCAGCAAGCCTGAGATATCACAACCCTGGCAGGCAGAAGTGGCGTCAGTATGCGTCAAACAGGGAAGGATGAGTCGAGAGAAGCGAACATACCTCTCCTGAGATCAGGGGGATAGCCGACGGCGAGACAATCGGCTCGTGTGTTGTTGCTGAGGGCTTGGCCAGATTGGCAACCGTTTCATCTACACCTTCAGGGATTACTAGATCCAGGCTTGCGGAAGGCATCGGCACTTCCCCGACTTTTCCACTAGGAGTGTCCTTCGTCTGCATGAAAGGTGCTTAGCCGATGTGAAGAGCAATGAATCGGCATAAAAAAGGAGCAGTAAGAGTATGGAGGATAATTACTTTCGAAGCCTCCTGGCTCGAAGAAGAAGTTGGCAGTCCCTTGCGAGCCCTCTTGGGGCTCACAGCTTGCCCCGCCTCGACTGCTGCTCGGGGGGCAACAGGTTCAGGAACAGGCCTTTTCCTGGAAGCCGATGGTGGCACATCTGGCTGGCTCGGTGTGGTGGTTCTCTCAGAGTCTGCTGAGCTCGAATCTCCTCGATTGAATTGTGTTTCCTCGCTGGAGGTGTCTTCGATGGAGACCTGTAAGAAAGAGAGAGTTGGTAAGCACAAGCATGTTTACAAAGATAAATGAGATCAACCAAGGCATGAATCAGCGTACGTGCGAGCTCTCTGGAGAAGGGCTCCGGCGCCTCAAAGTTTTCTTGGCCACTATCTTCCTCACCGCCGTTCTTGTTTTAGTTGGAACTCGGGGGCAGCTGACCCGGAAGTTGCTTGGCTCTTGGAAGCCGGTTTTGGTGATATCGGCTGGTTCTGCATCACGACCTGTTTCAAAGGTGGCGAGTTTTTGCAGAAAAGGACCACAGGAGCTGGTGGGAGGAATTCGAAGGGGGAGCCATCCTCGTTGGTAGGTTCTGGACCATCTTGTTGCTGCAAGGAGACAGAGCAGGATATTAAAAGCATCGTCGTGAGCTGCATCAAGAAAATTTACAAGTAGCAGTACCTGTTCTACGGGAATGTCATATTCAGCATCGAGCTGTTCCAGCAATGGTCCCAGAGCTCTTCTGAAGGCATGAGTCTTCCACATCGACCACCAGTTCTCAAAACCATCGGTTGATGAAGCGAAGGTGAGGTTGTTAGGAATTGGGATGGTCAGAGCATCGAAGAAAGAATAACACCTCTGACTGGTGAGAGAATCGGGCAGGTCAGCTCTGCTCTCTGTGAGGTGGTGGAGAAAGAAATGAGGAGGTACTTGCCCAAGGCCAAATTGCCGAGCTGCTACGACCGGCTGGTAGAACTCGTATCCAGGCTTGATTATTCTGTTGGATGTGCTCATGCCAACTGGGAGGAAGCAGGGACGGATCACGGTGGAGAATAACTGCCGAGTGTTAGTGTCATCGGCAAAGTTGTCCAGCCTGAAGGAGATTGGATTTTCAAAATTTTCCGATTCCTCCGTGTAAGGAAAGAAGATAGGATTGTCCAGGCCTTGGAAGAAAGTGCTGAACCACTTGGATGCTTCATGAGGGATCAGTTTACTACCTGGCAGGCTATACAGAGCTTGGCTGTAGCTGGTGCATCGGATCTGCTTCCCTTTGGCATCTGGAAAGGTGCAACTTGCCAAAAGGGGGAAGTTTGGGATATGGTTTTGAAAGTACAGCTGAGCCCATAGTTGAATAAACCACCAAGGACCTCCTGTTTTGACTGCTATGTGGGAGGATAGTTTGACAGACATCAACTGGAGATATCGATAGACTTCTCCAAGGAACAGTTTGCCGATGCTAAATTGAGTGCCTCTGGCAAGTTCGTAGGCCAAGGGAAGATAATTCTTGGTTGGAGCAAGGGAAGGGCCACAGAATATGAAATGTTCCAGCCAGAAATTGAGGAAGGCCGTGTGTTCTTTCTCTGTCACAGGGCCCTTAGTTTTCATGTGGCTTCGAAGATAAGCACCCCAGTTCGTGCAATCTGTTTTGGAAGAAAGTTTGAAGGGGACTTTTGGCAGCATAAAGGCAGAGGGGCTGGGTGATGTGATGTCCAGACCAGTAATCATTACCACGTCTAACAGAGTTGGTGTCATGGGGCCATGGCCGAACATGAAGCAGTTCAGAGCATCAGACCAGAAGTAGCCGATGGTTTTTAGAAGATTTTCATGTTTCTCAAGGGGAGACAATGACAAAGTCAAGGCATCGGCTATTCCTGTGGTTTCCCATTGGGATTGGTAAGTTTTGGCTACCCTACTGTACCAAGAAACCCAATATTCGGGAGGATTAGGCCAGGCTCGTAAGCAGTCGGCCGAAGAATCCAAATCTAAGTTTTGGCTTACGAAGGGGATTCTGTTTGCTTCGCAAGAGATCAGATGGGCAGGACTAGATTCTGTACGGGGGCCAAGGCAGAGAGAATTTGGGAGAGAAGGATGCGGCAGCAGAATGTCTGAAACCTAAAATTTCAATGATGGGATAAAGCATTAATTCAGGTGTTTGCTGTTAATTCTAGCACCATGCTCGGATTGCGAGGAACAGTTAAGGATTACCTTCAGACCAGAGACCGCTGTGTTGGCGCTGGACGATTCCGCCATCTAATTTGCCGGTGGAGATGGATCTATGCGGTGGGGAATCTAGGGTTCGTGTCGCCGTGAGCCCGATTTGTTCAATGAGGCAATTGGAGATCTGAGCTAGCCTTTTTGAAGATGGTTGCAGGTTACCGTTGAAATTGGAAAGTGACCGCTCAGACTTGTCTAAATAAGCGACCGAGTTTGACCTTGCCAACGTTTGTGGGAAAAGCCGATGTGTTGCCATCGGCTCTTTGGGCTTTGACTTGGTTGACCATATCAAGCGTGGTATGGTGAAAGCCGATTCGTTACTATCGGCTTTTTGGAGTGTTGATCTATTTGACTATCGGCAAAATCAAATTGGGAAAAGCAATCTTTGTTGATTCCAAAGATGGTTGTTTACAATGAAGCCGATTGCTTACAAAATGGAGATCTACTACTAGTACTACTACTACTAGTTCCTAATCTAAAAGGCGGTGTCGTCGTCGTCGCCGTTGCCATTGCCGCCGCCGTCTTCGCTGTCATCGGCGCTGCTGCCGGCGTAGTCCTCACCGCTGCTGCTGAAGTTGTCAGCGGGGGCCTCCTCGTCCTCGTCGTCGTCGTCGGTGTCCTCGCTGGACCCGGCGCGGAAGCGCTTCACCGGCGGGTATTCGTCGGAGGAGGTGTCCTCCTCTGCTTCTTCCTCCTCATCGGAAGAGCCGATGTCCTCGCCCCAGGACATGGCATCGTCGGCGCTCTCCGCCTCCAGTTCCCCGTCGACGAGGAGTTGGAGGTCTTCCTCGCCGTCGGTCATGGACTCGTCGTCCTCTGACTGGGCGGCGAAGTCCCAGTCTCTCTCGTCCCACCATTGTGGGGCGAGAGCTTCGTACGCCGCCATTGGCGGGTGCTCCGGCGTCGGCTCCCGGTTAACAGAGTCGGAGGATTGGAAGGAGAGGCCGGATGTGTTGGAGGAAGAAGAGGAGGCCATGGCGGAGGAAGAGGATTTTTTGGCTATTGGAGAAGAATGAGGATGCAAATGGTTCGGATGGATTTAAATAAGGGGAATAGTGGAAGGTGGTTCAATGCCATAGCGGTTTTCGAGAATGTGGTGCCAGAGTTGTCAAATCGTGTACTGCGGAGAAGTTGAGAAGGCAAGGCATCATGATGAGGAGGCGATATGACGGTTCTGCTCTGCAACGCATGACCCGATGAAGAAAAAACAGAGTGGTTTTGGAATTATTATTGCCAAAACCAGGGGGGCATGTGTTATCGCCACATTTTGGCCAAATAAGGAGATGGGCCGTAATCAAGATGGGCTTGGAGGCTGGATCGGCCTTGCGCGTGGATTTGGGCTAATTGCCCGTGTATCTGTATATTATGATAGAGTACGTTTCGGTTTAAACAAGAGATAGAGTTGTTAGGGTTATTCTAAAGATAGAAAGTCTCCGGACTATAAATATGTACCTAGGGTTATTGAGAAAGGAGGACGACCACGTTCGCAACAAACACAATCTCGGCGCATCGCCACCCCTTGTTTCGAGGGTTTCTTTCAGGTAAGCGTCGTGCTGCCTAGATCGCATCTCGCGATCTAGGCAGCATCTGCTTATGTGTTATTTGGTATTGCTCGTACTGAAGCCTTGTTGATGGCGAGTAATACTGTTATCTTAGATCTGTTTGGACTAGCATCGGTGCTTTTTGTTTATGTTTGCTTAGTCATGCTGTCCCTAGAGATCTCGCTGCCTTTGCACCTATTTTGGGTGTAAAGACATCATCTTGCTTGATCTTTATTCAGTCGATTCAATCTGTTATAGTTGTTCCTTGTTCTCCAAGGATTAGTTTAATATCCGCATGGTTAGGCCTCACAAACGGGTTGAACGATCCAGTAGTACGTAAGGATACGGTTTGCCAATTCGAGAGGAGTTGTTCCGGGAATTGACTCTACGTTGGTTTTTTGGCCTCCTCTAGGGTTAGTTTTCTGTTATCTTTCGTATCTACCAGGCTCAATTACGTGTGGGATGTTCCAGTTATGTGGTGAAAGCGTTAAACTGTCGTAGATCGATTTGACTTGTATTGATAAAGCAAAACCCCATGTTATCGTAGATCCAATGCAGATCCATGGGACAATCGGCTACCTGAGCCGATTCACAGGGAAACCTGAGAGCCGATCGAGGCTCGTATTTAACGTTTACGTGTCTGCCATGCAGGAAACTAATCGAAGCAATCCATCACCTTCCTGATCAGGTATAGGTCAGGTGGCACGCCCTTGCATCAGCCAGGACGTGTGCCGGAGTTTTGCGGGCCGTCGCCCGAGGGACCAGGGCCCACCAGCAGTCCTGGGAGCCTCCCGGCTCTTCGTGTTGCTCGTCGCTGCTCGCCGGTGGGTTTTGACAGGCAACATGTGCTTGATGAGAGTGGTTCACTAGGTTCCTTTTTAGATGCTACTATTGCTAGAGCTAAGTTGGGAAACACCACTGTTACACCTGTTAGTTCACCTGAGTCTAGGGAATGTCCTAGTGATGATTTTGATGATGATGCTTATATTGAGCTTAATGATGATTTTATTGCTGAAGCACGTGCTACTTGTAATGCTGCTGAAGTTAAAGAACTTCTTGCAAGACGTATTGTTAGATATAATTTGTCTTCTGATCCTAAGTTTGCTGTTTCTCCCATAAATATTAGAGATAAGGATTATGATTTCTCTTTGGATTTATCTTACATATCTATTGTTGAGAAAACTCTTTTTTGTGGTACTAAAGATGAGAGTGCTATGGAGCACATGAATGAGCTTTCTACTTTGAGTAATTTGTTTTCTGATGATATTAAGCTCCGTACTTACTTTGTTGCTAAGATTTTTCCTTTCTCGTTGAAAGATGCAGCTAAAACTTGGTTTAATAGCTTGTCTCCTGGATCTATTCATAGTCCTATTGCTTTGGTTAATGCTTTCTTTCAGAAATATTTTCCTGCTAGTGCTCAACATGCTGCTATGCAGAAAATCTTTGATTTTGAACAGGAAAAAGGAGAGATACCTCCTGAATCTTGGACGAGGTTTTGTTCTTTAATTAGAGCTTTACCTAAAGAACCATTGCCTAAAAATGAACTCCTTGATATATTTTACAATGGACTAACTGATGAATCTAAGTCATACTTGGATAGTTGTGTTGGTTGTGTTTTCAGGGAAAGAACTCCAGCTGAAGCTGAAGAACTAATGGCTAAAATAAGCCGGAATCATGATGATTGGACTCTAGTTGAGCCAACACCAGCACCAACACCTGCGCCATCTCCAGAGCCTACACCGAAGAAGAGAGGGATGATTGAATTAAATAATGAAGTGATGAGGGAAGCTAAGAAATCTCTTAAGGAGAAATGTATTAAGGCCGAAGATGTGAAGAATTTACCTCCTATAGAAGAATTATGTAAGCCAATCCCTCACTCATCTACAATTGAGGTACACTCTCTCCAACACTTTGACGAAAGAGATATTCCTTATTCTAAACCTCCTGATCAATGCTTAGATGAATTTGATAATTTTATTGTTAAGCAAGAAAATTTTAATAGAATGGTGCATAATCATTTGTTGGAAAATTCTAGAGCTATTAACAAGTTGCAGGATATTGTGGAGAGAACTTCCAATGATGTGAAGATACTTGTTAAACATTTTCAAATGGTTCAAACACAAATTGATCAGCTTACCAAGGTGCAAAAAGACTTGCTAGTTAATGCCGCAAGAGAGAAGCAAGCATGTGAAATACGCACAAGAAGTGGTGCCACTACTCAAGATCCATTATATCCTGAAGGACATCCTAAGAGGGTCGAGCAAGATTCTCAACGCACTTCAAATGATGATATTCCTTCCAAGAAGAAGAAGAAGAAGAAGCATAAAACAACTACAGAATCCTCTGATGCAGGTAAAGATCCGAACAATGTTTCTATTTCTGATGCTGAAACTGAACCAGGAGATGCTTCCGATAAAGAAGAAGTTGAAGAGGAACCTGAAAAGATTGATAAGAATGCAAAGTACACCAAAGAAGACTTCATTGCCAACAAGCATGGTAATGAGAGAGAACCTTGGGCAGAGAAACCAATGCCTTTTCCTGGTAAGAAACACAAGTCCAAGGAAGAAGAACACTACAACAGGTTTTGTGAATGGATGAGACCTTTATTTTTGCAAATTCCTTTGACTGATGCTATTAGAATGCCTCCTTATGCAATATATATGAAAGATATTGTTACTAACAAAAGGAAGATTCCTAATGAGGAAATTTCCACCTTACTTGCTAATTATTCTTTTGATGGTAAAGTTCCGGAGAAGCTTGGAGATCCAGGTATACCAACTATTCCTTGCTCCATTAAAAATAACTATGTTAGAACTGCTTTATGTGATTTGGGAGCTGGAGTTAGTGTCATGCCTTTTTCTCTTTATACAAGACTTGATCTAGAAAAATTAGTATCAACTGATATATCTTTGCAAATGGCTGATAAGTCTACTACTATTCCTATTGGTATATGTGAAAATGTTCCTTTTCAAGTTACTAACAGCTGTTTGATTTTAACTGACTTTGTTGTATTGGAAATGCCTGAAGATGATAATATGTCTATTATTCTTGGGAGACCTTTTCTAAACACCGCAGGTGCTATTATTAATTGCAATCAAGGAAAAGTAACTTTCAATGTCAATGATAAAGAATATACGGTTTATTTTCCCAAGAAGATTGATAGAAAGAATGCTCTAAATTCTGTCAAGAATGTTGAGACCATCAAAGTTGGTCAAATTATTTGTTCAGAGCGAAAGCCCAAGGAAGAATATAAAATTGTTATGATTGGGACTATGCCTATCAAAGTTGAGGTAACATAAGCATTAAGTGAAGTGCAAAGTTTTGCCTCATATAAAGTTATTTTGGGAACAAGACTTGATCAACCTTGTTAACAAAGTGATTTTATATGAATGAAACTTAGTTTTCACCGCATTTACTCTACCTCACCTATATTTACTTTCACCAATTTTATTTCTTTAGTTTAGTGACATGATTAAGAGTATCTCAGAGCTGCTGCATACTTGGTTTTGATTTGCTTGAAATCATTTCATCTTCGTCTTTCTGAGTTTTATCGATATGCCAATTTCTGAAAAATCCTCGAAAATAAAGTTTCTCGAAAAATTCCAAAAAATTCTTTATAAATTTTTATGTCAAAAATGGGGCACAGAGGCACCTAGGAGACACCAGGAGGGGCTGCCACACCACCTCACACACAGGGGGCGCGGCCCAGCCTGGGGCGCGCCCACCTGGTGTGAGAGGGCCCCACCTGGCCTCTCACTTATCTCTTCCTCCCCAGCTCTTTCTCTCTCCCAAAAACAACGACACACCCAGTTCATACCCGAGTTCTTGCTGTTCTTCACCTCGATTTTTCGATCTCCTTGCTCAGCCCATCATTCCTGCTGAGATTTGGAGCAATTGTTCTCCGGTATGTGACTCCTCCGCTTGTCCAAGTAGAATTTCTTTTGGTGAAGTATTTCTTGAGTATTTTAGCATTGTAGGTGGCCGGATAAATGAGTATGCATGCTTGTTCTATTGCTTAGAAATGTTATTTTGATGCATGTTAGCTCTCTAGTAACTCACTATAGTAGTCCCCTACATTTGATTGTCTCAAAATCATATTTTATGAGGTTTGTTAAAAATTTCAGAAATGGAGGAGAATGCTTATCAACTTTTTCAACATGAATTAGAAGTGCATGAAGTCATGAGAGTTCACCGTGAAGAGAGGGTCTTTCCCTCACACTATCCATGCTCAGAGTTCATGAATGCTGCCAGAATTCTGCAGGATTTCCAAACCTTACTCTCTAATGCAGGATTGGAACATTTTACTGAGGGTGAACCTCCCCAATATGTTAAACTAACAATGTCTGTGGTGCAGGATTTCAGATTTAGTTGGTCCACTTCCAACCCCATGGTTCATTATAAAATCTATAACAAATCTGTGGACTTGCCTCTTGATGTTTTCTATACAGCTATTAGAGTACCACAGTGGGGATCGCTCGAGAAGATAAGGGGACAGCCTAGGCCATTGTTAGAACTATATGGGGAGATTTGTCAAGGAAGAAGCTTCACAGGAGAGGGTGGTAAAACTCGAAATATTCATTTCCCATCCATTCGGTATTTTGCCTTCTTTATCACCAAATGTGTTCTTGCTAGGAAATCTGCAAGTAAATTATCTCTCCATGATCTAGCTTTTATTGCTGCTGCTTTGAGGCGTGATAGGACTTACCATTTGGGTGCCTTAATAGCTTTCCGTCTTGATGTTAATCGTGAGAAAGGGGGAATCTGTGGGGGACTTATAGCTTCACGCCTGTTAGCTTTGCATGGTGAAATGCCTCATTTTCTAGATCTGTAGTTCCCCGAGGAGAAACTTGATCTTAGTTCTATGATTCATCATAAGTTTATTTACCATCCTGCTAGTTTGATTAATTTAACTTATGAGCTAACCTTTTTCAAGAGGACTACCTGGAAGGTAGTAAAGACTGATCGATCGGTCCGTTTGCCTGCACATCTTCTGTTTACCCTTGATCGCAGGAATGGATGGTCGCTCATGGAGGATGAGCTCGACGCGTACGTAGAGGATCACCAGCCGCCTGTGCATGATGAGGAGGGCGCCGAGGAGTCGGGTCAGCCCTCCAACATTGCAAACTTCCCATACGAGCAACCTTATTATGATTATGCGCCATCAGCTTCATCTTCATGAGAGCCGGGGTACGATTACACCCATGATGACCCACTAGCCTGGAGCAGCTACCAGAGCCGGGATTGATCTCCACTTAGGCCAAAAGCCTAAGCTTGGGGGGAGGTACGCCGACGATTCACTCATCTACATATCATATTTTGTCGGTCCTATGAATATCCATGTTTCGCCTTCTTTATTGTTCTTGTTCTTATTTCCACCTTTCCAAAACCTAAAAAGACCAAAAATATTTCCATTGTTTCTCTTTGTTTGCCTTTTTAGTTTGCTACCTTCGGTTTGCTTTACTTGCTATTTTCGGTTTGCTATTTGAAAAATCCAAAAATATTTTGCTTTGTTTGCTATTTCCTTCGTTCTTGTTTCAAAAATCGAAAACCCAAAAATATTTGTTGCTCTTCTTCGGTTTTGTAAAGATTGTTGCAGGGTTCAGTCTCTCGTTACTCCATTGGAGCTTGGTATTCACTTTATATTATTCAAGCCACACAAGTGAAAAAGCAATAATGACGATATATGACAACCCGAGATGTGGTAAGAGGCTTGTATGAACTCTATTTGTTTTCATTTTTGTACATATACTCATCTATGTGGACATGCTTAGTCAGTTCATGTAAGGTATATGTTATCTAATGGATGCTTTGTAGTTCTTGCTTTCATATGATTAGTTTCAATTTACTAATAGTTTGTAGCATGTCATGTAGTCGCTTGCATGCATTGTTCTATTCATAATACGGTATGTTATTGTGGTATCCACCTCTGAAAGCTTTATTTGAATCGACTTGGCACATGCTCAAGCATGCATATGACTGAACAAAAAGTCAATTAAGCCTCGATGATTTACTTTGCCTTAGAGTTCTTGTATCATTTTTATGCCTATATTAATTTTGTTTTGTCGCAAGCATGATTATAACAGCTATTGCTCTCTCGATTGTCGCTTCCCAGTCTTTTGCTAGCCTTCACTTGTACTGAGTATGAGCTCTACTCGTGCATCCAATTACCAAAAACCAAGTCTTCCAAAGATTCCACTATAAATTCATATGCATGGTATTTGCAAGCCATTCCAAGTAAATTTTCACGTGCTACCTTTCAAAACTTTCAACTACTTCTCATTTTGTGCCACTATTTTTAGCTCATGGGGACATAGTGGTCGGAATTGCTATCTTCCATATTAAATTAAGTACCCCTCGACTAGGCAGCTTCATCTGCTCGTCATTAATTTTGCATGAGAGCTGGTCAGACCATTATAATCTAATTCTAAAAAGAAGAAAAAAGGCACTCCTCCAAGGTATGTGAAAGTTGGTGGGCACCCGATGGAATCGGTTAGCCATGGTTTGAGAAAGGAAAAAAAGGTGGGGAGGAGTGCCAAAGCTTTATAAAAGAGCACCAATGTGCCAAAATTTCAAAGAACTCAGAACCGCTCTCACTTGTTTATTATGGAAGATAGCAAGTCCCCATTGCCAGTCGTTGACATGAAACAACCACCTCTCAAAATAAATTTTTATCTCTGTTTTACAAATGAAAAGCTCTAGCACATGTTTAATCACTGCTTCCCTCTGCGAAGGGTCATTCGTTTACTTTTATGTTGAGTCTTCATCTTCTAACTTTAAGCACTTCTTGAGAGCATAGCTGTTATTCTTAGTGTAATGTGCTTGTCCCAGAACACGGTTAATTGTGGTATAACTTTGATGCTTGTATCTTTGATACTTTTACTTCTAGTCTTCCTTTGGACTTCAGAGGTGCCTCAGCATTTATGTTTTGCTCCACAAATAAAGGCAAGCTGGATACCATTCTTTCATATCATTTATGCATATTACAATCTTGTAGCTTCTCAAGTACATTTTACTTGTTATTAGTGCATTGGCACTCTTTCATAGCTTGCTTGACTATGAGGTGACATTAGTTGCATATTTCTTATTATGAATTGCCTGAGTACTTGATCACATAGTTATTATATATACATCATATGAAGCAAATGTGTTCGTGAAAGTTTCTTTTATCGCTCTCAGTTGTTAACTGAATTGCTTGAGGACAAGCAAATAGCTAAGGTTGGGGGGGAGTTGATACGTCCAAAACGTATCTACTTTCCCGAACACTTTTGCTATTGTTTCTCCTCTAATTTGTGTGCTTTGAATACAACTAACATGGACTAACGCTGTTTTCAGCAGAATTGCTCTGGTGTCTCGTTTTTGTGCAGAAATCCAACTTCCAGTAAAAATTCTAGAAAAATCATCAAAAATCCTATTTCACCAGAAGACCCACGGAGCCAGAAGACGAGACGGAGTGGAGGCACGAGGCCTCCACACACACAGGGGGCGCGGCCCAGCCCTGGCCGCGCCCACCTGGTGTGAGGGCGGCTCGGCCGTCTCCTCGACCCCTCCTTCCGCCTACATATACCCCTTTACCTAAAAATATCGAGGAGATGGCGTTTTTCTCAGATAGACTTCCACTGCGCCGCCGCCATCAGAAACCGTGATTCGGAACCAGAAACTCCGTTCTGGCACCCTGCCGGGACGGGGATTTGGAGGAGATCTTTATCACCATCATCACCGACGTCCCTCCATCGACCATCCATGACTCCCCCATCTATGTGTGAGTAATTCCCCCGCTGTAGGTGAGGGGATAGAAGAGATTGGATGAGATTGTTCATGTAATTTGATATGAGATTGTTAGGGCATAGTGCCTAGTATCTTTATTAGTGCTTATGACTTTGTTGCAACTTGTTGTGCTTAATGCTTGTCACTTTGGGCCCGAGTGCCATGATTTCAGATCTGAACATGTTATTATTTCTATGATGATACTTGTTGTTTATGGTCTTACCTACAAGTTGTATACACATATTGCTGTCCGAAACCCGAGGCCCCAAAGTGACAGAAATTGGGATAACCGGAGGGGATGGCTATGATGTGAGGATCACATGTGTTCACTGAGTGCTAATGCTTTGCTCCGGTACTTTATTAAAAGGAGTACCATAATTACCAGTAGTTTCCCTTGAGGCCCTGCTGCAACAGGCTGGTAGGACAAAAGATGTTGTGCAAGTTTCTCCTTGTGAGCACGTACGACTATCTACGGAACACATGCCTATGATTGTTTGTACTAGGATGCTAAATCATTATTTATCTGCAATGCCCATGTCTCATTGATTTCATGAATTATCTTATCCATGCAACGCCCATTGATGTTTTGCTAGCGCATAGTTGACGTGGGAGCTTCTTCTTCTTCTTCGTTCCCCGGCAACAGCGCAAGAAAACTTGATTGCTTGTTTGTTGGTAAACCCCAAGAGAAGGTTTTGATGAATATAGCAGCAAGTTTTCCCTCAATTAAGAAACCAAGGTATGTCGATCAGGAGAAGAGCGGACAATACGACTGAAGGTGATGCGGACTGGCTTAGTGACAGCTTCGGACAATTTATATGTGGCGCCTCGTCCAAGCTTTGCTTTGCTAGCTGCAACGCGGAACCTGCACACAACACAACCAAATACTTTGTTCCCAACTTGCGATGAGGTTGTCAATCTCACCGGTTTGCTTGAAACAAAGGGTATGAGCGTATCGAGTGGAAAGTGATAGTAATATGCGAGTAAAGTAAACAGTGCGAGTAAAGTAAACAGGTGATAGCAATATGATGGAAATAGGACCGGGGTCCACAGTTCACTAGTGGTGTCTCTCCATAAGATAAATAGCACATGCTCGGTAAACAAATTATAGTTGGGCAATTGATAGAATAAAGATAAACGTGATATGTCAAGAAGATCACTATGCGATTTACTCTGGGCATTACAACAAAATACATAGACCGCCATCCAACTGCATCTATGACTAATAATCCACTCCCGGGGATATCATCCGAACACCCCATGAGTATTAAGTTGCGAACAACAGATAATTGCTTTAAGCAAAGTGTGTAATGTAAATAAAGCATATGCCCTCGAGCACATGAATGTTGTTTTCTCCCTAGTAGCAATAGCACATCTACAACCTTAGAGGTTTCTGTCACTCCCCCAGATTAAATAGAGGCATGAACCCACTATTGAGCATAAATACCCCCTCTTGGAGTCACTAGCAACTACTCGGCCAAGATAGCTACTAACAACGGAGAGCATGCAAGATCATAAACAACATAGAGATAACATAAGATATATTTCAGTATAGCAACTCAATCATAACACCAATATTCATCGGATCCCAACAAACCAAACATGTAGAATTACATAACGGTGATCTCAATCATGTAGGGCAGCTCATGAGATCTAAACATGAAGCACATGGTGGAGGAGACAACCATCTAGCTACTGCTATGGACCCATAGTCCAAGGTAGACTACTCACTCATCGCTCCGGAGGCAAGCATGGCGATGAAGAACACCTCCGGTGGCAATTCCCCTCTTCGGCAGGGTGCCAAGAAGAGCTTCTGGACCCTCCCGATCTTCGGGTCGACGGCGGCGGCGGATCGCGATGTGTTCTGGAAAAGTGATCGGGTACTTAGGTTTTTTCCGTCGGGGGGTCTTTATAGGCGAAGGGGCATCGTCAGAGGTGGACCGAGGCGACCTCACACGTAGGGGCGCGGCCAGGGGCTGGGCCGCGCCGCCCTGGTGTGTGGGGCCCTCGTGGCCCCCCTCTGACTCCTCTTCGGATCTCTGGAAGCTTCCGGGAAAAATAAGACTTCAGGAACTTGTTTCGTCCAATTCCGAGAATATTTCCTGTGTAGCTTTTCTGAAACACAAAAATAGCAGAAAATAGGGAACTGGCACTGTGGCGACTTGTTAGTAGGTTAGTTCTGGAAAATGCATAAAAGTGTCACGAAGTGTAACGAAACAGTAGGCAAATGGTGTAAAAACAAGCATGGAGCATCAAAAATTATAGATACGTTGGAGACGTATCAAGCATCCCCAAGCTTAACTCCTGCTCATCCTCGAGTAGGTAAGTGATAACAAAAGAATATTTTTTGAGGTGACATGCACCTACACAATCTCGATGATATATGTAAGCGTTTGTGAGCTGGGATCATAAGAACTTAAAACATGGGCATGAAAGATATAATCTTGACAATAGAAACTGAGCAACCATGTTATAACATGAAAATGAACACAAACAAAAGATCATGAAAACAAAGCAATGAAAGTCAAATGTGTGTTCAAATCATAAGGAAAAACATACAAATGGTTTTCAGCTTGTCCTTCATAGAGAGCAAAACATAAATGCATAGGACACCTTCAAGTTTAAGAGGGCGACTAGATACAAAAATTTAGAACAAGTGAAACCAACAATATGAATCAATCAATGAAACTTTGGGACAATGCACATCATACTAAGAATGACAACTATGCTCTCTTAATGGTGCATAAAGATAGAAGGTGGTGACTCAACATAAAAGTAAAAGAAAGGCCCTTCACGGAGGGAAGCAGTGTTTGCAAGTTTTATAGACCTTCAAAAATTATGTTACTTACCGGCTTTGAGCTCTCATTGCCCCCATCATAAGCATCTTGAATGGTTAAAGTTAATGCGAGAACAATTATGATGCATATGCTTGACAAATCATAAGTTGAAAACCTCGTGTCCCGTGAATACGAGTACCCAAACCTCATGCTACTCCACTTAGAGTCCCAAGCAAGGATCTTGTCATTTAAGTATATATGTATCATCGAGAACCGCCAACGGGGTACCTCTGTGCCCGATGACATGGAACAAGCCCACATCAAAATGACATGACAAGCAGACAATGGACACCTTGACATCTCTTTTATTTGCCATTTGTTTAGCTTTTTATTTTGAGATGCGTCGTCGATTGTCCACTATGGGTATGCTGCAAATTTCCACCATGAATTATGCATGGCTTAGATTGGCGGCCCAGGCGTTTCCCTAACACATATACAAACTCCATGATCCCCGCAAGATTCCTAATTCATTTCACACCGCGGGCATCCATAAACAAAAGATCACGATATCAACTCAAATAAGAAGTGCAATGTTGAAAGCTTGCCCCATGACGGCATGGCTGGGCTAGTCTCCAGCTTACAACTTGCAAGCATAACAACTCAACATAAGAGACCACAATGTCAAATTTTAAGAACAAGAAAAAGTAAAGTGTGCCTTCCGGTTCGTGAGAGCTTTACTGACCAATTTTCGCATAACACTGGTAAGAGTTTAATTTGAAGAGAAAAAAAGCAAGTCAAATTTACTTGGAATAGCAAATTGCTAGTAGGTATGTATGGTGGACACTTTGGAAAACTTGGTTTTTAGGAGTTGGATGCACGAGTAGAGCTCATACTCAGTACAAGGCGAGGGCTAGCAAAAGACTGGGAGCGACCAACTAAGAGAGCAATAATGGCCATAATCATGCAAAGCGACAAAGCAACATTAAAAGAAGCATAGGATGGCATCAAAAGTCAAAAACTAAATGACCATAGAGGCTATTGGCGACTTTGTAAGAGTCTAACATGTGTGAGCATGCGCCAAGTCAACCCAAATAAAGCATCAAGGAGAAAACCAAAATAATGCTTCCAAACGATAAAAACAACGCATGATTTTTTCAAAGGCTCATTAAGCAATCTCAGTTATTTGAGACAAGTCATGCTACAGCAAAACCACTAAGCATACTATCAAAAAGACATCAAGCATGACATGAAAATCCTAAGCCGCAGTCTACACAAGCTCCTTCTTGTACCACTTTTTTGCATAAAGCTTTTTCTCTTTTCCAACACCATTTGAAATTTTTAAAGACACCTCTTTTGATGAAAAACAATAAAGATCAGAGGCAAAAATACACCTTGATAAAAAGATATGACAAGGTCTGAACACAAATAAAGGCGAAAATGAAAACCAAAAGCAGTAGCAGAAAAAGAAGAACACTCGGTTTTTGATAAGAGTGAAAACTAGAGCGTTCTTGGCAAATGAAATGCATGGCAACTTCTCCAAAGGAAATTTGTTGGGGTCCAACCATTTATTGTAGCAAACAAAACTAAACTAATTAATAAAACTAAAACAACTGACGCTCCAAGAAAAACACATAGTGGATGAAGCAATAAAAATATAGTGTTTTGAAAGGTGACCTGATTTTTGCCGATGAAGAAGGGGTGCCTCGGGGGCATCCCCAAGCTTTGACGCTTGTACTTCTTGGATATTTCTTGGGGTGATGCATGGGCATCCCCAAGCTTGAGCTGTTGTCCATTCTTCAACTCATCTCATCATTCTCCAATCCCTACACTTGAAAACTTCCTTCATACAAAACTAAACACAAATCTATTAGCAACATTAGTGCAAGCATAACATATAATCAACCTTTTTGCTTCAGGTTTCAACCCAAAACCACCACATATTAAGTATATACTACTGTAGCAACTTCCTCAAAAGTTGCGTGATAAAAAAACTCAAAAAGAAAGCGATAAAGCGGCAAAAACGAATAGTGGCAGAAATCTGTCAAAACAGAACAGCTGACAAAGGTCGACTTTTTGAGGGGTTTTCTGTTGCTCAAATCAAAAAGTGTTCAACTAACGAAAGTTTGGATATAACCTGGGGCATATGCACAAGAAATCGCAGGTCCAAAAGATATACAGAGCATTTTCACGAATTTTTAAGGTGCAGCACCGAAAACAGTTTCAGGACAGCAACATCCCCAAATCTTTACCTCACTCAAATTAGAGGCTTCTCTTGGCACAAAAAAAATAAAAAGGATAAGGAGAGGTCATTACAGTAGTAATGACTTCTAAGACTCAAATAAAAGAAAAAGTACTGAAAAGAAAACATTGGGTTATCTCCCAAGAGTGCTTTTCTTTAACGCCTTTGAGCTAGGCGCAGAAAATTGCGAATCAAGTAACATCAGAAGAAGCATTAAGATCAACTGCAGAGGTCTTGTCAATAAGGCATTGTATTTCATCCACATAAGTTTTAGAAGACCCTTTGTGATCACGCTTTGGTTCAGTCAAATCACTGAAGAGATTTTTGGGACAGATCCAGTCAAAATTATTTTTGAAAGCTTCATACAATCCCAAGAGCTTGCTAGGTATAGGTATTTTGGTTCCTTCATCATTTGTACTAATAACCTTTATAGGTGAACCGAGTTTTGTAAAACGCTTAAGAACTTTTCTAGCTTCAATAGCAACATCTTTAAATTCTAAGCGCAAAGTTTCCAAGATAAAAGCTTTCTTTTCAGGATCTTCAATTTCATGAAGCTTAAGGAACATGTGTTGCATAAAAGGATTAAGGCTAGCAAACCTAGCTTCTAACATGTGAACTAAATAAGCAGAAGCAACTTCATAGCTAGGAGCAAGCTCAACCAAAAACTTTTCCTCAACTTCTTTATGCATACATATGTGATTAAAGAACTCCTCAATGTTATCTTTCCCAATAATTGAACCACTACCTACTGAGAGGTCCTCCAAACCGTACTTAGGGAACAACATAATGAACTAGAGTAAAGAAATAACAACTACTAAGGATTCTAATTTTTTTTTGGGTTTTTGATATAAAACGATGCAAGTAAAAATAAAGTAAAGCAAAACTTAAAACAAAGTAAAGGATGTGTGTGCGAAAAACTCCCCTTGCAGAGGTCTTCCACTCTTCCCCGGTAACGGCGCCAGAAAACTTGTTGATGTTTTGCTAGCGCGTAGTTAACGTGGGAGCTTCTTCTTCTTCTTCTTCTTCGTTCCCCGGCAACGGCACCAGAAAACTTGATTGCTTGTTTGTTGGTAAACCCCAAGAGAAGGTTTTGATGAATATAGCAGCAAGTTTTCCCTCAATTAAGAAACCAAGGTATGTCAATCAGGAGAAGAGCGGACAATACGACTAAAGGTGATGCGGACTGGCTTAGCGACAGCTTCGGACAATTTATATGTGGCGCCTTGTCCAAGCTTTGCTTTGCTAGCTGCAACGTGGAATCTGCACACAACACAACCAAATACTTTGTTCCCAACTTGCGATGAGGTTGTCAATCTCACCGGTTTGCTTGAAATAAAGGGTATGAGCGTATCGAGTGGAAAGTGATAGTAATATGCGAGTAAAGTAAACAGTGCGAGTAAAGTAAACAGGTGATAGCAATATGATGGAAATAGGACCAGGGTCCACAGTTCACTAGTGGTGTCTCTCCATAAGATAAATAGCACATGCTGGGTAAACAAATTATAGTTGGGCAATTGATAGAATAAAGATAAATGTGATATGTCAAGAAGATCACTATGCGATTTACTCTGGGCATTACAACAAAATACATAGACCGCCATCCAACTGCATCTATGACTAATAATCCACTCCCGGGGATATCATCCGAACACCCCATGAGTATTATGTTGCGAACAACAGATAATTGCTTTAAGCAAAGTATGTAATGTAAACAAAGCATATGCCCTCGAGCATATGAATGTTGTTTTCTCCCTACTAGCAACAACACATCTACAACCTTAGAGGTTTCTGTCACTCCCCCAGATTAAATAGAGGCATGAACCCACTATCGAGCATAAATACCCCCTCTTGGAGTCACTAGCAACTACTCGGCCAAGATAGCTACTAACAACGGAGAGCATGCAAGATCATAAACAACATAGAGATAACATAAGATATATTTCAGTATAGCAACTCAATCATAACACCAATATTCATCGGATCCCAATAAACCAAACATGTAGAATTACATAACGGTGATCTCAATCATGTAGGGCAGCTCATGAGATCTAAACATGAAGCACATGATGGAGGAGACAACCATCTAGCTACTGCTATGGACCCATAGTCCAAGGTAGACTACTCACTCATCGCTCCGGAGGCAAGCATGGCGATGAAGAAGACCTCCGGTGGTGATTCCCCTCTCTGGCAGGGTGCCGGGAAGAGCTTCTGGACCCTCCCAATCTTCGGGTCGACGGCGGCGGCGGATCGCGATGTGTTCTAGAAAAGTGATCGGGTACTTAGGTTTTTTTCCGTCGGGGGGTCTTTATAGGCGAAGGGGCATCGTCAGAGGTGGACCGAGGTGACCTCACACGTAGGGGGCGCAGCTAGGGGCTGGGCCGCGCCGCCCTGGTGTGTGGGGCCCTTGTGGCCCCCCTCCGACTCCTCTTCGGATCTCTGGAAGCTTCCGGGAAAAATAAGACTTCAGGAACTTGTTTCGTCCAATTCCGAGAATATTTCCTGTGTAGCTTTTCTGAAATACAAAAACAGCAGAAAACAGGGAACTGACACTGTGGCGACTTGTTAGTAGGTTAGTTCCAAAAAATGCAAAAAAGTGCCACGAAGTGTAACGAAACAGTAGGCAAATGGTGTAAAAACAAGCATGGAGCATCAAAATTATAGATACGTTGGAGACGTATCACCCATACATCCATCCCTATGCCTACAGTATTTGTTCCTACTGTTTACTATCGCTACTATTACCGCTGCTATTTTACTACTGCTATTACTGTTTCACTACTATCACCATTATAAAACTGTTGCTACTGATAAACCACTACGAGTAAGACTGTTTCCAGGTGCAGCTGAATTGACAACTTATCTGTTAAGGCTTACATATATTCTTTGGCTCCCCTTGTGTCGAATCAATAAATTTGGGTTTTACTTCCCTCGAAGACTATTGCGATCCCCTATACTTGTGGGTCATCAGTGACACTGCTAAAATAATAATAATGAGATGATTCTTCTATCACTTGATTCGGTCTTATCTTGGTTCTATTTTCTTTCAGGCCTAGGAAGAAAGATAACACTGAGGGCTCTTCAGCTAGGTAATTGGCATTCCTCCATTGAAGTTATTGTCTGACTAATGATATTTATATCTAAACTTGAGCTCTCTATGAATCTTCTTTCAGTAGCAAGTAGCCAACAATTATAACATGTAGTAGTCTGTTGCTCGCCCGTGAGTACGGATGCATATCTCCTACAGTTCTCTATAGCAAGCTAAAATTTTGTTTCCCGATTTCTTTCTCTGTCAAGGTGCATTTTTTCTTGGTGGATATTATGTTTTTCTCTTGTCTGAAAGTCATGCATAATAGTGATTTTGATTCAGCTATTTCCAGACATCTTATTGTTTCATCTCGAGGACGTAGATTCAGTGGTTATCCTGCAGAGAACTACATGATTATTTATCCATGTAGTCATGTTATCCTGTAGAGAAATTCGGAGTACTGGAAATATCCTCTAAGCATGCCAGTTAACTGGAGGATTTAGATTCAGTGGTGCTTACTTTTGCTGCATACATATGATTTAGATTCAGTGGTGCTTACTTCATGTTCAGTCTAGAGCCACTCATTTATCATAAAAGGAAAATGATTTAAACTGTAGCGAGGCATACATGTTAATATTATTTGGAGTCAGCTAACAACAATCATGAGCGATATGCTACAAACAATTATGGTAGTATGGTATTGAAGTTTTTCCACAGAGCTGACAACAAAGGGAGAACACTGAGAAGAGTATATGTTGAGGAAAGAGGAGGGCAGAGGGATTATCTAGCTTACTGAAGCAATGTATTGATGTTTTCTCTAGAGCACTAATATGTTCTTCTTTATTTCATGGTGTCCTACTTATTGTAGCTTAATGTATATGTGATTGAATTGGTGTGGAGTATTCCCTATATCCCTAATAATTTTTTTGCATTTAATGGTGAGTTCACTTTTGATGGATGGATGTAAAGTAATATAGCTACTGTATTTATTGCTTGCATCATTGATTATTCATTCTCCTTGATTTCCGATGCTAAAAGCAGTTTAAACTTATGCCCTAATTTCTGTTTATGTGTTGTGTGAGTTCAACAATCACTTGCTGTTATGCACTTCTTGGCAGGTGTCTTGTTTATCTTAATACAACTACATGGCCATGCTAGATAGAAATGCCTACTGAATTTTGTTTAGAACATGTGAATACTTGGTAGCACTATCAAGAATTTCTGTTTTGGTGTTAGATCTTTGGACATGAGGTCTTACCAATTTAGGTTCAGTGCTACTTGCTTTTCCCTGCATACTTAGGATTTTTCATTTGTTGCTTCAGTAGCCTTTGTTTTTTCCTTCATTTTGAACATAGGATGCCAGCATTTCCATTATAAGATACCCTGATGGGTTTCTGTTCTAATTCGTCCTTTCTTTCGCAGGTCCTTTTCTGGACAGGTCACACTCCTAATTAGGAGTACTCCCTCCGTTTGAAAATATAAGATGTTTTAGGTTTGTGAAGCGAATGTATCTAGATATATTTTAGTGTATAGGTTCCAGCGAACTTGTACACTAAAAGATGTCTAGATACATTCGCTTCACAAAGCTAAAATATCTTATATTTTCAAACGGAGGGAGTACTTGTTAGGAGCTCAACTTGCAGTGGGATACATAGAGAAAATTAATAACAACCTTGACGCGCGCCAACCCTCAACGGGGCTCTCTTTCTACAGCGTCGAGCGGATGTTGGTAGGACCAGTCTAGCTTCCAAGGACACCTTTAATTTCTTCTCTTTTTAGATTCAATATACCAAATTGTACATGGGCATTGAGCATATAAAATTCAGAGATCAACTCAGAATTCTAAATTTCTTGATTTTGTTATGTTCAACATGGACATCTTGGTATAGAGATTCATAATGTTTTAAAATCTATTGAGTGTTTTAAACAGTGAAAAGACAAACTCTTCTATGCATACCTGCAATATTTAGCCTACATCTGTTCCTTAAATTCTTTGACCATTCCTACCCTGTGATTGGCACCAATGATATAGGATGAGAAACATGTGAATTATGATACCCAACCATCTTGTGAGTCAAGTGTGAGGATAAACCTGATATACTGCACAGTTAAATTCTGCAATTGCCATAATTAATTCAAACTGTTCATTGGTAATATTTTAGTTCAAACTATTGTTTCTAAGTAGAGATAGCAATAAAGGTAAAAAATGATGAAAGGTTCAAACCAGGGGTGGAATTTTACATCATAATCTGTCAAATGAGACTTTGACAGAAGTCTTATATAATCCATGTCTGCCTGTCTGAACTATGAAAAATCAGAAAAAGAAAGAAATTGTTGGGAGTTCGATACTTACCCTTACAAAGAATCGATATTCTGTGAAGACAGCTGGTGGAAATCTCGAGAGGAGTCACACTGTAAACATCACCACTGTTCAACATTCACTTTAATTGTTGTATGTATTCCAGTTGAAGCAAAAGAAGATGACCCAGTTCAAAATGAATCAAGATCCAAATAGTTTTGATTATATTTTTTCCTTTGTAATAATTTCTTTATTCATTTAGTTTTGTAATATTCATCTGTTACTTTTTGTAGTGTTGGAATATTTAGTAAGAATGTTTGATTCTTATTTTTAACCATTGTTGTACATGGTTTGTATACTTTCCGAGGTTTGAACTTTGTGTTAGGTCATTCTATTGTGCTTTATGCACATCTTATTGATCAATTTATTAATTGACTTACTAATTTAATATTTCTCTATATTCATGCATGTGTCCTCTCTTGGATGCTTAGTATTTTCAAATAGACCTATGTGATTCTTGTTGATATCGAGATTTGAGATAACTTACTTTTCTGCGGAAGTATATAATTTTGGTTTCTTCATAAGTTAGGTCCATTCTTTGAAAGCTAACACGGGTTTTTTCTCAGTGGTTAATCTTTTGCATACGTTCAATCTACATGCTTTAAATGGATTATTTGATATGCAAACACAACGGTTCCTTGGCTACCAGGATCAATTAACTCTAGGTTGCTAACAGGTGGGCACATCGTGATTTTATTATACGTGCCAATGCCTCATGTTTGTAAGGTCAAAGGTCAATAAATGTCAACCATGGATACAACATGAGCTTACAGCTACAATACTATCTCGCTTCCGGCCTTTGCATCAGTGACACAACGGGTCAATCTATTCTTGCTGCATATATGTGTCTTGCTTATATGACTTTCTTCACGGCTGAATAAAAATCCATTGATGAAATTGAGGTGCTCGGACCTACATCTAAAAACTTGTCGTAGCATTGTGTTTTCAAGAATATTATTTTTATTTAAATTAAAACAATATACTTTTTGTGGCTTGAGTGCCGCTTCGGATTTGCCTTTACGCCAGTGGCGCAATGGGTCATCTAGTTTGACGAAAAAGCGAAGGAAAATGAGTTGGTCACACATTTACTCCTATTGAACCACAAAAATGATTGGAAACCAAAGCTATATGACAAGAGGGAAGCGTCTGTGTGAGGGATGAGCAGCTGGGTCGAGGAAGCACAATATGAAAATTAGAGGTGACTTTGTTAGTTTGTTTCTGAAATAATTTTGCCTTTTAGGTTTCAGCTACTTGTGACTTTTGGGGAAGCGGTGTTGTCAGCGAGAAGGGCAAAGGAGCCCAATCGTGACATAAATAAGAGAGTGCAAAGAAAAGAAACTGGACACACCATAAAAGGATTTTATCAGTCTTTAGCTAGAGGGATGACTATGAAGGTAGTCACCATAGTACAAATATTTTGCACAAGTCATCAATTCAAGTTCTAGCTATTGTTAAATGTGATTTGTACACATCGTTCAACAACTTATCATTCGATAATCCAAGTTATGTTTTTAGTTCATTGTATGCAATGCATGTCTGATACAACTATATATTTGGTTTGCATCTTTAATCATTACTTGGTGTAGAATTGGGGCAACTGAAATCCCATGTACACAAGAAGTTCGGGTTTTGTTTGTTAGAGAGGGGGTGGGAAGAGGGAGAGAGAGGAGGAAGGGAGGAGAGAGGGGTGTTCATATTGCGAGGATTGCTGCTCAAAATAGAGAAGGAGAATGACAAATCAAATAATCAATTGTCAGTTTGTCTTTGTTTCCTGGCTGCTTCTTTCATATTTGATATTATTTTCAAGTGTACTGAATCATGTGGATCTGGACACATTTGATTATGGTTGGTTTGGTTTGCTTAGTTGGAGAAGCCAAGAGCTTACAAGTCTTACTCTATTCTGATGCGTTCTTTTATACTCTTATGTTCTATTCATTCTTGTAAAATGTCTCCACTCTGTAGACTATTATAAAAATGTTCTCCACTCTAAATATTATTATATATTAAGAATGGTTTCCACTCTGAAGATTATTATGTACTTGTAGAACGATACCTGCAAGGATTGGCTCTTGAGGAAAATGAGAATACTGCGGAAAATTAGATGCGATTTAAATGTGTAAGTTGCTTGAGGCATCTTATTTACGAAGAGACAATTAGTTGAGGCCTTGATTCATATGAAGTCAAATTGTAGAGTTTTGTCGAAATTTATTTTAAGAAATGTGAAATCTTGATGGTTTCAAAATATCATGGTTTTTTCTATCAATGTTAGAAAATAAATCTCGAGGTTCCGTGGCAACGCACGTGCACTCAACTAGTAGGTGTCTACTTTTACAGCGGTTCCGGTCGATGTTTGGAGTAGAGATGGGCGGCTTGCGGCAGAGATGCCTACTTTTTGCACCCGTTATGGCCAGTGTCTCGAGTATGGGCGAGCAATAGTAGAGCCTTGCAACATTAACAACCAGTTTGTGAAGTAATAGTGGTCTTGACTTGCATTAGATGATGGGTTGTATCATTTTCCCTTTTAAAATAACAATATATAAGTTTTTAGAAAAATAATAGCTCAAGTTTTGGAAATGCAATTTTGATCTATGTTGCATATGCTCACTTTATCTAAAAAAAATATATCTAAAAATGTGAAAATTTTGGAACAAAAATTTCGCACGTACATCTCGACATTCAATGTGCGTATGACAAAGTTTCGTGGTAACTGATATTTTAAGTGCTCTGTGTAAGAAAGACAAAAAAAATCTTGCACAAACCCTTATTTTAGCACGAAATTTTATCTTTTTACCTAGCCCTCATGAAAAGTCATTTTCTTCGTGAAACAACTCAGTGAAGACGTACACGCAACATATTTATTTATTTTTTTTGAAAATTTAAAATGTATTTAACTTCATTTGAAACAAAGAGAGCATATGCACACCATAGCTTTTTTTTTGAAATAATACCACATATATTTATAATAATAAATAGTACATGGTAGAGCTGACTCCAACTATTACAAAATAAAGTCTAAAAGAAAACGAGCTAATCTTCGAGATCTTCAAACTCTTCTTATTCCATGACACAATCTCGTATTTTTCTGAAGGCAGCCAGAAAATAATGGCATAGATATCATACCATATACCTGCAAATACCAATAGAGATGCTCCCATATTTTTATATTTGAGCCGCAATGCCAAGGCTACGTGCACGCACGCAACCATTAAAACAATCAACCAACATCGGCAAGAGTACCAACACCAGTATTCCAGGGAAAAGAGACCGAACAGCCTGGTCGACGCCGCTGGAGAGCCGAGTATACGAATCACCATTGTCGAGGACGTAGCAGCCGGGATAAGTATTGCGAGGATAATCCTCCTCGCGGCAACCATGAGAAAACTCCAAAATCGACTTGGAGAAGTAAGATCTGAAAGACCATACCTATAGAACTGTAATCTGACAACACCACCATTGACGCCGAGAAGAAGATCTCGTCGTTGAACGAAGGCCTGAAGATCACTTATTATAGACAATGACATCTTCATTGGCGTAGAAGCCAGGAGAAGATGGCTACCAAACCCTAATCTAATCTTGTAAAAATACTATATTTACTGAAAACTCCACTCATAGATCGGGTTCCCCACCCCTCCTGACGCCGGCAAAGCCGGCCGGAGGAGGGGGAACCAAGCTATGGAGGAGGAGGAGAAGAGGCGGCGGCTAGGTCAAAGACGTGGCTAGAGAGAAAAGGAACTAAGGAACTATATATGCACACCATAGCTAAAACGGCACATCCCAAGTTATTTTAAGATAAAATAATAACTCAAGTGAAACAATTATTTACTGATAGCTTCTATTTGGACCGAAAAAGTTTGGCGCATGGTCATGACTCACCAAGACGACCATCAGCCCACAAAGAGTTGGTCGTCATGCCTTTACATTGTAAAATACGGAGTATATGGTTGATCCATGTACTTATCGACGTGGTTCACTTCGGTTGTGGTACTTCGAAAATACCAATTGAGAGTCACAAAATGTAACTCAATGGCTCATCTACCTTGTTGGTGCGGATGGCGCGGTGTATTTGTTGACGTGGCACTGCTGACGGGTCTCCACCATGGCACTTTTTGCAAAAATCTCCTCCCTTAATCCTTCTTTTCATTCCGAGGTCAACACACTAGCCAGTCTCACCTCCTCTTTCCTCCCATCTTCTCCAACGTTCATCCCCAAAATCCCCAAACCCCAGCTCCTCGCCAGATTTCCTGCACGAGCTTCCCAGCCTCCGGCGCGCCTCCCCGCCGCCGTTCCGGGACGCTACGCCGCCACCCAAGCCCCCCCCCCCCCCCACCTCCATTTCCCCGCGAGATCCTCTACTCCTCCAGTCGTCCCCGATCTGCTCCCCGAGCTCTGCCGTCACATGTCTCGCTAGTGAGGAAACTCGTCTTCAGAAGTTCAGATCCGTGCTCGAGGCGAAGTAATAGAAGATTGGCAGGGACAACGATGGGTGGAGAGTTGATGCGGTGGTTGTGTGGATAAACTCCCCTCGCTCTGTTCGTCCCCCCTGGTCTTCCCTCGCCGGCGACCTGTTCGACGGAATGCCTGAGACGCCCAACGTCGAGGAGGACGAGGACACGGCTGTTCTGGATGATGGCGAGGGTTGCATCGACATGCTCCCAGACGCCACCACACTTCAGGAAGTGCGGTCGTCGCCGCCATCGCGAGCTGCCGCGGCGGACGACGGTGAGGACCGCATCAGCACGCTCCCGGATGTGATCCTACACGAAGTCTTGTCCTTTCTATCCTCCCGGGACGCCGTGCGGACGTGCGTGCTTGCCACCCGCTGGCGGGACATCTGGAAGTCGGTCCCCACCCTGCGCATCAATGTTTGCCCCAAAGAGGATTACAGCAGCGCAACTGCCCTGGCTAAGTTTGTCAATCACCTGCTTCTCCTCCGTAACCCAGCAGCGGCTCTGCGTCAATGTGTGATCTGCGCCAGGTTCGAGAATTTGGACAGGAGAGAGTATGAGGACAGGGATCAGGCACTCCGATATGTTGAACGGTGGATTCGATATGCTATATCCTGCAAGGTTCAGATACTTCGTGTTGAGGGCGTATGTGATTTTAACGACCGTGTGGAGCTTTCCAAGGCGACTCTCATCTCCAAGCACCTGAGGAGCTTGCACCTTTATAATTTCAAGTTTGAGGGATGTTCTCTAGATCTTTCGAGCTGTGATGCACTGGAGGAGTTGATGCTGTGTTTTTGTGACATCAGTCCTGAGAACATATTCCCCAAATCGTTACGATATCTGAGCATCAGTGGTCATTCAACCTTCTTGGCTCCGGACAAACGCACTTCTATTTCTGCCCCAAGTCTCGTTAGACTCGACTTAACCCGATTTCAGGGTTGGACTCCTTTGTTTGAGAGCATGCCATTATTGGAAACAGCATATATCAGTTCAGAAAACTGTTATGATTGTTGTGACAACGGTAATTACTACGGGGATTGTGGTAATCACTCATGTAAAGGATGTTATGGTAAAGATCATGACAGTAGGCATTGTGTGATTCTTGACCGTTTGTCAAGTGTAACGTATTTAATGTTGACGAGTGACTCTATAATGGTATGATTGCGCTTCTCCTAACTCCTATTACATGTTCACCATCTTCTTTAATTTGGATCCACCAACTATAGAAGCATATTGAAAAATATTGCATTTTTGTGACACATTCACACTACTGAATCACTACAGTTGGTTCGTCAAAATGGCAGCACTTTACACATATATTTGTCTTGTGTCGGTAGTTAATGCTTCCGACTTCTGTATAATATTCAAATGCACAAGATTAGTAATAATTAGTGAGCTAAGATAGCCGTAGCAGCACTTTCGATGGCGTGACATAATTGTTTCTGATTAAACTAGGAGTTTGTAAAATTCGATCTGTGTAACTCCTATTGTATGTTTTTTGCCATGTTCTGTAATTTATATACGCCACCAATATAAGCATATTTGAAAATATTACAATTTTTTTCACTAACATACACTTCTGAATTAGTATAAGTGGCACATCAAAATGATAGCACGTTGCACATATATGTGTTTTGTCTGTAGTTGGTTCTTCTGACTTTTATAGAATATATTCAAAAGTGTAAGAATTGGTGAGGCATGTTAGACCCAACAGCACTTTAGATTGTTTATGTAGCTGCTTACAGTTATTAAAGCCGACCAAAAACTCGTATTCAAGCCAATCATATCTTGTTCTTCTTGTCTACACTTTGATGGTGGTATAGCTTACCTGTAGATGTTTTCAGGGTACATTAGAAGCTTGCAAAATCCAGTAAGGGCTACAAATATTTGTGTCTTTGTTAGACTTAATACTTATGAAAAATAAAACCTGTCTCTATTCATACCAATTCTGTTACAGCAGGTACTTCTTAAGTTAGACCATGAATTGTTCTTTTACCCCCCTGTGTTTCTCCAGTTTATTTTCAGAAAGGATATGAAATGGCGTCCTATGTTTAGCAACCTAAAAACGTTGTTGCTCCGTGAGTGGTGTGTGGTTCCTGACTTCAGTGGACTACTTTACTTTCTCCAATACTCACCAATTCTGGAGAAGCTTACCCTTCAGCTGTACTCCAATATGGTATGGATTCCTACCTACGATGGTTCTTGTCTTGCTGGAGTTACCATGTCCTTTTGTAAAATATTTTGCTTGCTACAGGTAGAAGATGTTGAAATAGATGAAAGCTACAGCCCGGCGAAACAGTTCATGGCATCGAAGCATCTCAAGGTAGTAGAAATCAAATGCCTAAAGGAATACAAAATTATTCACCATATTTTAAAGATCCTCTGTACCCATGGAGTACCTCGTGAGAAAATTTACATCCAAGCGAACCGGTCTTTTGCATGTAAGTAACACTTGAACTCTTCACCTGTTATTATATATTTGCAGTCTGCATGTGTATCTACAATTTTAGCATAGGATAAAATATCACATTAACTTTAACAGACTAAAGGTTAAAATAACATGTTTTATAGACATTCCAACATTTGGTGAAGCTAAGGAAGGACAAAAAATTATCTGTTGGACTGCATTGCATCAACCTGGCATGTTTAAATTAAAAATATATAGTTTCCCAAGAAACATTGCATACACATATATATATTCTCTCATCATTTCTACACACTTTTGGTTGCTATTGCCACCACACATCATGCAGTACTTACCATCCATAATGGCATGACTTATTGAGCCATTGATGCTGCTCATGATGACCATAGGTTCACACCATACCCAAATGTGACCTTGGCTACCCCATCTACTGTTGCAAGAATTATAGGTTCTTGGTCGCTAATGGCATGCCTATGGTAACCGCAGTTGAAGGGAGCATGCGCATAGCAGGAAGTGTTAAGTAGGAGGATGATGCTTTTTTTAGAATAACTAGCAGGTCTGCTAGATGTAGGTACATATTAATTACAACAAAAATAAGAGAATTCTCAAGACAATTTGTCTGTTGGGTGTGATACCAAAATTCTTGGTGATGCTAATCCTGGAACTCCTAGAATTAATGGCCTAGATGATGCTATTATCTACAACGATCTTTTTGGGGTTATGTTTTGCAAGGAATTAATCTGAAGGGTTGTTCTTGGTGATGACTAGTCTCGGTTGCCACATAGAATAGCACTATTCTCAACGACTGCTAGAATTCATTTTAGTATCTTGTAAGGTAATTAATATTTCCTATACTAAGAACTAAGAAGTATCCATGGGGATGCATTTGTTTATTTTTTATTTACACAACTTCCATATTTATTTATTAGGGTTAATGAAAATGTACAGAAATGATTTTTGGTGTAGCACGTAGTAGGATTCATACAAAGGAGGACTCAGTCATAATACAATAATCTGCAAATAGTAGTTCAGGTAAATAATAATTAAACTAATCAATAGTTCTGACCAACTAACATAGCACTTCATTCTTTTCTTTCTTGGTCGTGTCAGCATTTCAGCCATTGTTGGATAACGCATACTTCAACAAGTCAAATAGGGTTAAATGAATCTAGCAATTATACTAGTACATAAATCTTGGATTTCTTGATGATCTCATCCTTTTGAGATTCAGTTTCACAGCTTGACCTAGGAATGTCAAAGACCACTCGTATCACGAGATCTTTCAGATTGTCGTCGTTGCTCTTGAAGTCTATTGAACTCGTCCTGTAACAAATAACATGTTTACTTTAGAGTTGCAAAAAGGGCTATGGGAATGCAAGTCAACTTCTAATTTCAAAATAAACTTCCTCTGAATATTCCTACAACCTAATTTATCCGCAGGAGGGACAAAGAGGGAGATCACTTGAAAATTGGAGTTCTGAATTTTATTCTAGGAGCTTAGAGGGGGAGCAATGAAAGTTTTAGTTGAGGACAAGCGCCTTTTTCTCACATTGTGAAAGAAAGTCCATTGTTTCTCCAAGTTTGGCAGGATATGGGAGTGGGACGACATTTTTTCTGAAAAGAAGGCAAAAGATTTGCCTTGTTTCATTAATTAAAGAGAAGTTCAAGGAACAAGTTCGGGACGCATCCCCAAATTAAAAAAACAAAGCCTATCCTCCCAAAATTAAAGTACCCAAATGCTTAGCACCCGCTAGGACCCAATTTCTAGCTTCAAGCTTGATCTTGTCGAAGATGATGGTGGGCATAGTGCTCACGTTGTTGAAGTCCTAGCATTCCGCTCTTTCCATAACTACTAAGTGACATGCATGAGAAGGGATGCGATGGATTTCCTTCGACCATCGTTGGCAAAGGCGACGGAGGTCCACCAATCTTCAACCTCGTCGTAGGCAAGCCAAGAGTGGGGCTCAAAGTCTACAATCCCAAGCCAATCTTTAACCAAATTCCAAATACTGACGGAGTAGCAACATTTGAAGAGTATATGACAAGCCGTTTCGTTTTGGTGGCGACAAAGGGGGCAAATTCCACCATTGGGCCACCTGCGTCGCGCAAACCAATCACAAGTCCAAAATCGGTTTTGGATTATGAGCCAAGAGAAAATCTTGCATTTTGGTGGAGCCCAAATCTTCCAAACCACATAGTCCATGCTCGAACGAATGGTCCCCTGAAATTGCTCGTTGTAAGCTGAGGAGCATGTGTATATTCCATTAGTGGTGAGTTTCCAAATGATAGTGTCCAGGATGTCATCGTGTAAGGTGAGACAAGAGGTGTAGCTCCAAAGGGAGGTGAACTTTTGTAGTTGTTGGATGTTGAGCCCCGCCAAGATGTCAAGTTGACGGACCCAAGCTTTGTCGGTGATGGCCTTTCGAACACTCCCAAGTTTTTTGTCGTGAGATGGCATAAATCAGGGTGCCAAAACTTTAGGGCTGATCCCATCCACCCAAGAATCCTCCCAAAAAGAAGCCCTGGTGCCATTTCCAATCGTCACGCTAGTAAGCGCATAGAATAGTTCCATGTCATCTTTGTTGCATGGGTTTTCCATGCCAACCCAAGGTCTATCCGGCGAGGTCCATGCTAGCCAAGGCCAACGAAGATGCAAAGCTCTAGCAAACTTCTCCATGTTGAGGATGCCAAGGCCTCCTTGACTTGTTGGGCGACGTGCAATTTACCTTGCATTTTCCCCCGGAGACTTGTTGCGTGCCCGCCCAAAAGAAGCTCCGAATGAACTTAATGACCGTTTGTGGAGCTTCTACCGGCACATGGAGGGCGGTGAGAGGATATATAGTTTGGCTTGGTCAAACCGTGTAGGTTGCTCAGTGGAGATTAAATGATCAAGATACGAGGTGCAAACTCCGGAAACTGAAATTCATAAATGTAAAAGCATTGGTATTGGCATATGAGTGTGGATTTCCTGCCACCGGGGATAGCTGCCACCCCTACTGCCACCATTTGATCTGTCTAGAGATCTGGGTTGTACCTACCTGCCATTTGGAGTTAAGCAGAAGCATAGCTGGTAATTAGTAATTAGAGGCGGTCGTTGTCAGCCTCTTTGTGTCAGACAATATTTGCCCGTAGCCGTAGGTAGTACCTCTACGCCCTACAAAACATTTTTTTTTTGAAAATAGTGCCGACTGTCATCATTTGCAAATGTAGCATACCCAACTCTATGTATAGGAAAGTGCTCGCATGCGTAGACATATGCCGCTATGTGCATGCAAGGTCTCTCAAGCTCATTGTTCTTTTCGAGCGCAATAAGATGGTTGTCTCTAGAATCCATATATATATGCATAAAATCGTCTGCTTTTCTTTGCCACTTCCAGACTCCATGTGTTCTAAAGTCCAATAGCAAGCTAGTCATTTTCAATATTCAACATTTTTTTTGTTTTTTTTTGTCCATGGTAGTTAATCACTATTTTAAGCAGTCATAGCAAAAGAGTTATGTATGATTGCAAAATTTATATTTTATAATCTCGAAAATATAAATTATCAATTTTAGCAAAAATACTAAAGTTTGGCATTATTTAAAAGAATATAATTTAGACAATTTTTATTATATTTAAAATTCTAGCCCCCCTCTGAAACAAAGAAAAAGGTGTGTGCCGCTCGAAGGACTGGTTTAGGACCTGCCGTGCACGATTTATTTGAGACTTCGTCACGGGTGGCACCGCTGAAATATTTTGAGGAACACAGATGCATTTCTCTCTTTTTGCAAAGGGTACGTCATGTATTTGCAGGATTCATTTTCTGCAATAGAGAAAAAAGTCTTGGCGGTACTTGCATTTTCTAATGAGATGGCTTAGTTTGAGGTACACTTTGATTGCTTCTAAGACCAAAGAAATGAGCCAAACGCTACCGTGAATGCAACCAATCAAATACCATGTTCAAACTTTTGAGCAGTTTATGTTAATATAGCTCGTCCTTCTAGCATTCCCATAACTGGATCAAGTGGATTTCGTGAAAACTTCCTGCATTTCAATGTCCTCACTAAGTCACTAATTGATTGCGTCTTCCCATTCTTTTTGTTGTGGACTTACATGTGCTCGTTGTGTGTTTTGTTGTTTATACAGACTTATGTTGATAGCAGGGGCAATTCAGCTGGTCTTCAACTCCTTCATCGTTCAGGCTTTTATCCCTGATTTGTCGGAAACGATGAGACTTGTGTCTTTTGTCTACTGGAATTGCTCATTTGTAGTTCACTATAACGACTGAACTTGTCGTTCTCTGCTGAAGACCTATGTTTTAGTTGGATGTTTCCTGAACCTATGTGGTTGAACTTACGTAACGCTGTACGGTGGTACCTGACCTATTGTATCAACAATCAACTGATTGTCGATGGTGTTGGAAGGACTACGGTTTATTATCTTTGGTGGTGATTGGTTCACTTGACATTTGTTTTCCTGAAGCCTGTCGGTCACCTGCAAGCCCTCATCCTGTGAGAGATCTCTAACGATATGTTTTTTCCCCCTCACTTGTCTGCACATTTTTTGTTTGCAGGATTTTCAGGCGGCAGCCTGCAGGCACAACCGTCACCGTGAGAAATGAACACAAATTAAGGGCCAGGATGGTTTACAAGTTTTGGCTAAGCGCTTCAGCTTACGAGCACGGTCGAGCAGAACGGACCTTAATTACAAGTTGCACGAGTCGACCCTTTGACCCGTGCTGTACGTCGTTGACGGTCGACGTCATTTGACGTCCCTCGATATATACCAAGGTGAAGAAGTGGAGCTGTTATGCTTGGCCCTCCTTGATCCATATCGATCGAGATATCTATCTAATCCACCGTGTGTGTGAACCGAGCCAGGATCGGCATCAGGCGGCTGACCTGCCATGTAACGTGGCCGTCACCCCGGCAACAGGCGCCACCTGTCCCGCGCGCGATCTTATCCGACAAGGCAGCCGCGCTGGCCGGGCATCTCACATGTTGGGCCGCGTCCAAACCTTCCCACCGGCCCGCGCAGCACGCCATGTCGCCGACGGCGGCGAGGTCCCGCACGCCGCCGCGTTCTGGGATCGCAAAAGGCTCGATCAAAGCGCGTGCTTTTCTCCCCCATCCCGCCGCACGTGAAGGCGCGTCGCGAATCCATGTCCATACAGCCAGCTGCCGTGGGTTGGCCGGCCCGGCCGCACTCGCACCGCCGCACGGCGTACATGCACCGGCGGCCGATCGAGCTAGCTCGTGAAGCCGGGACGTCTCGCCGCCTAAACACGCACGTCGCTGTCCGGTTCGATCTCGATCCGCCGGATAGGGATGCCATCGGAGTGGTTTCCCCGGAGACTGGAACAGGAGGTCTTTCCGGCGACAGCGACGCGGGCGCGATTGCGTGGGGGCCTAGCTAGCTAGCTCATGTATGTACGTTCGTCTAGAAACCGGTAGCTAGCCTGCCCCGGCGATTGCTCCGCGATCCGCTCCGGTCGACGGTTTAACCGGTCGTCGTCGCACACGCGAGCAAGAAAGGTTGGGGAGACGCTCAGGTCAGCGTTATCCGGAACTTTTGATGGGGTCGATCGATCACGGTGATGGTGGCCATGACCTGGATGGATGGATGGACCCGCCCGCCCCTCCGAGTCTCCGAGACATCACGCATCGATCGCCCGATCGGCGCGCCAAGCCGCCAAGCCATTTGAATATTTGATCCATGAATCATGGGCTTTGCCGAAACGATCGTAACGAGTACTAATCAACGGGAATACATGATTGATGGATGCATGCACCGTGGCATTTCCTACGTTTTAATGGCAGGTTCATGCATGGGCTGATGCGTATTTGAACAGACGAACATGCTCGATCTCGTGACATTTTTTGAAGCGAAAACATTGTTTTGCTTCTTTTTGCGAACAAGAGATATACTCATATACAATATACATAAAGGTGAAAACCTCAATCCAAGCTTCCCGACAACGGGCCTCGCTATGCTCCGTCAAAGTTATGCTACTCTTCTGAATTTAGATCATAATAGATCCGTGTCCTTTTTTGTTTCTTTTTTCTTTCTCCTTTTTTGTTTTTTAAAATCTGAACATATTTAAAATTTAATCAAAATCGAATTTTGTTCAGAGTTCAAATTTTGTTCACATTCAAAATTTGTTCACTTTCGAAAATTTTGTTCAGATTCAAAATTTGTTCAAAGCAAATTTTGTTAATATTCAGAACTTTTGTTCATATTCAATTTTTTGTTCAGATTCAAAATTTGTTCAACTCCATTTTTTCAGATTCAAAATTCAGTTTTGTTCAAAATTCGAATTTCGCCTGATCTCTGCCCCCAATATAAAATGACACATGTGTGGAGCCACGCTAAGGGACCATTTTTGCGACCGTTAGGACAGCTTGAAATGCCCAAATGGGGCATACCTACGAATTTTTGACAGAAGAGACCACCTGCACCAATGAATTGTCAAAAGAGACCACCTGTGAAAAAGATTGCCAAAAAAGACCCGTTTTGAGTGGCGGCACCCTGGCCCAGGCGACACGTGGCACGTGCCGCCTGGGCCAATGCCGGCAGGGGGGTGCCGCCAGCACCATCGCCGGCATGTGGCCTGGCGGCTGTGCGCGTGGGCCCTGCCGCCTCTCCCAGCGCCGGCAGCCCCGCCTGGCCCACCTGCGCCCCGCCTGGCACACCTGCCGCCAATCCCAGCGCCGGCAGCGTCCTGCCAACAGCCGACCGGCCAATTTCCGATGCAAAAGCAAAAAAGAGCGGGAGATTCTCGACCGGCCAAGTTCCGATGCAAAGGAAAAGAGCGGGAGATTCGTTTGCTACTCACTGCTGCTGATTGCATATTTTGTCAATTAAAACGCTATTTCAACCACCGAAAGGAGTACTCTTTTAGCTCTTTATAAGCGCAAGAGCTGTGTGCGAGAGAGTTAGTTGTGCGCTGCAGTTCACTCCCTCACTCTCTGCCTCACTCCAGTTCTAAAGTTTAGCTGTGTAGCGATCATCGATCTGAAGTATCAGCTGTTGAGCAGATGTTGATGTAATGGACGAAGGAATCATCACAAGGTAATGTTTATAGCTAGAAGTATGTAAATTAGTTGTGTCATCAGTACAAAATTAGCGAGCAGAGAAAAGTAATATTATATAGCATAGTTCTTCTCATAAGACAACAAGAATTAGCCATCATTGTATGTATGAATAGAAAATTTTAGTTAGTTTATCATCATATGCAGATGGCAGCCATTATTACATATTATTCGTAAAATTGCAGAACAGATCAGTGTATCATCATATGCAGATATTCTAACTAGATAATTATGATATTATAGTTGCATGTTTTCCTACTTGGTAATGAAGCATGGATTATTTGTACATGCATTCTAACGAAACCAATGATTTTATGTGGTAGGTGGATTGTAGTATAAATGCGATTTGTGAATAATTTGGTTGCATATATATTTCAGGTGAAATTTGCTACGAACGTGAGTTAAGTAGTGGTTATTGGAAATATTCGGTCGCATAAAAAGTTGGGGACCGAATAATTAATTATTGGTTATTGGAAATATTCGGTCGCGTTCTTGAAGTTGAGGTATACAATTTATCTCTTAAAAAGTGTTAAGTATTTATTTTGTTGTAGTGTATCCCATATAGTTAAGTTGGTAGAACGGAAATGTGAAGTAATTTTATTCTGTTATTGATAGGATGCATGAAAGAATAATTAATTGTATGCAAAATTTTCAGTTGCATACTTGAAGATTAGGTAGGGCTAAAATTAATATCTTAAAAAGTGTGAAGTATTTATTTTGTTGTAGTATATCACATATAGTTATGTTGGTAGAACAGTAAAGTGAAGTAAGTTTAATCCGCTAGTGATTGCATGCATGAAAGAATAATAAATTATATGCAAAATATAAATTATGTCAGCTCATTTAGTAGAATATTTATATTTGTACATAAATATAAAATATAGCTTCCGTGTGACTAATGTCCATTTTAAATTTGTGGGGTAGGTACGATGGAAAATTTATTAGTGTTTTATGGGGATGTGGTTCGCGATGGAATTTCTGGGCTAGATGTGTCTCAGTGCGAGTCTATAAATGTTGTAGTGAGAGGTATGGAGAACCTAGATTTTGCGGAAGTGAGGAAATGCATCCGGGTGCAGTTTGGTCCTGAGATGCGGGGGAAGAAGATGACCGTTGAGGCCGTCATATGTGTGGGAGGGGATGATGGGACAGCTCCCCGTTGGGGTCTGCGGGAGGTGAAAGGAAATAACTCATGGAGGACATACATGAGGTTTGCAACCACACCAGGCGCCGCTATGTTTCAAAGGCCGATGGTGTATGTGCAGTTTATCTCTCCTAGTGATGAGCCAGGATGCAGTAGCGGCGCTCCAGAGGCGCAGCTAGCCATCACAGGCGGCCCCAGCAGCGGCCGATCGGAGCCGATGGAACTTGAGCTTGTGCCCGACCCAGGCTATTGGTCTGCGGTCGTTGACATAAGTGAACGTATGGAGGGATTACCGGAGGCCCTAGATGATGACGATGACGATCATTCTTCTGGGTCATCATCGTCAGAGGAGGAAGGTGTTGGTCCATCTCAGAGGGCGGTTGCAGGACCGATGCCCGAAGACTTCTTGCAGACTATGACCATCCGCAACGAATATCACTCTGTTGCGGGCCTCGGTGAGGCTAGTCTAGAGGTTGGGCATAGTTTTCCTGACAAGGACTCTGCTGACCAGGCAATAAAAAGATATGCATTGTCCATATCTCGGCAGCATAGAGTTAAACAGTCTGATAAGACTGAGCTGAAAGTCATCTGCCTTTTCAAGGCCAAGGGTTGCCAGGGTAGAGTGATCGCTCGTCAGAGGCGTGGTGTATGTCAGCCATGGGTGATCACAAAAATTATACCCCATAGCTGCGAGCAGGTTGGAACTCTTCTAGATCATTGCAATGTGACCGCGAAGTACGTGTCACATATAATGTCAGTGTCAGTGGAAGAAGATATTAATATGGGTATTAAGAAGCTGCAAAAATCTGCAGAAGACCGAATTGGCTACAAGGTCAGCTACGGCAAGGCTCGGCGTGCCAAGGAGGACATTTTTGAGAGGTTGTATGGCATATATGAGGATGCCTATAACTACACCCCTAGATTGCTTAATCAGATATGTGTAACTAACAAGGGGACTCAAGTGTTCTTGAAATATCGGCCGCACCCTCGGGAGGAGAACAAAAGAATCCTTGACCGTGTATTCTGGGCATTCCCCCAGACTATACAGGCATTCCATCATTGTCGCCCGGTGTTATCAGTTGATGGTACATTTCTGACTGGAAAGTACAAGGGTACACTCATGGTGGCAATTGCAGCAGACGCAAGCGGACTTCGGCGTTTAGGCTGCACCCGTCTTGATGATATTATTGCGCATCATCCCGAAATGCCTGCAGCGCCTTCGTCTAGATCGAGTCTTGCACGACCCAGTGAGCCGCGACTGAGTACCACACCAATGACACATCCCCGACAAGACTCATCACTACTACAACGTTCACATTCACGTCTAGGATCTCAAAGACGTGCTCCTAGACAGGTACTATGGAACAACATCTTTTTTCACATTTCCCATCCCCGATAAGACTCTTGTCTACAAAAACACTAAATTCCATATACAGTAACCATTTCTTTTTTCAATGATTTTGCTAGGAGGAGCCAATTACTATGCCAACTGTTACCCCATCTGGAGGGATGGACTCATACACATGCGACGTGGGAGCACGGCGTGTGCACGAAAATATTGGGACTGCGTGGGATTCAGTGGATTATGATGTTGGCCAAAATATGCCGCAAGCACATGCGACGTGGGATCAAGGCGAGAGTTCACAACAGTTCAATACCACACAAGTATGTGCATATATCTGAACTAATTACACCTTCTCATCCTCATTAACGCGACATGGGTTCTAATATTGTCTATACCCCTTAGGAAACTATTGATCCGACGTGGAACGACATGGGAGCTGGTATTGGATACAGCATGGCTCCACCACAGGGATTTCAACATATGCTGCGACAACAGGATAACACCAATTTTTTTCCATCTGTCCCTGACTTCTTTTCGTACGATCCAGCTAGCACATCTGGGAGCTTAATCCCTCCACCCTCTGGATCTCAGCACGTGTTTCATACTCCTCCGCCACCACCTGACACTCAACCAGAAGAGGACGAGCGGCAGTACGGCCGAGGCCACCGTGAACCTCATCCCCCCCGTGAACGTCTATCGCCTTCAGGACGTCGGCACAGGCAGCCCAGACCTCGCCGACAAGGCTAACACAATTTGTGTACGCCTATATATATCTATGTTACTATTTCCAGCTATGTAATAGACATATTTCTATGTTCGTTTGTATGGGACAAATAAATTTGCTTTCAATCACTTATTGCGATAATAAGGCCTGCCATTTATTTGCTTGCAACACAAATACAACATAAACTACTAGTAAGATACACATGTCACGAGGCTTCAAATTAAGATACATTACAATGTTTCACTAATCGAATCAACGCTTGCCCGATGATGATGCTGCGTTAGATTTGGCCTTCGATGATGCAGCACTCTTACCCTTAGATTTCACAGGCGCAGGCATGAAGTCATCGTCATTATACTCATCATATGCTGCCTCTGCTAGAGCATCACCATATGTATTCGGGCGGTATAACCCACCCCGCACTGGACCAAATATCTTTTTCAGCCAGGCAAAGTGCTTGATTCTTGTATTGACAAACTCTGCGTCATCAGGATAGTGCTGCATATGACAAATAGAAAACCGGATAATGTCAGTAGTACTACAAATAAATCTTAAGGAATATAAAGTGCGCAAAATAATATATATTACCTGCATGTGCAATGCGTATGTTTTTGGCAGCATCGTGATTTCAGTTGAATCAGTATTGATCCAACTTTGAAAACCAAGACCAGCCTCAATATTTTTGAGCTCAACCACTCTATTCCACCTTGCTTGCTGCATTAATAGTTCTTGGCGTACCTCTTCTATGCTCCTCAGTGGTAGCTGCATCCTCGGTAACCATATACCTATCTTAGCTACGTGGCTATCTTCAATGATTACCTCCTGGAAAGACATACCGTTACTCTCACAATATGTTCCGGTACGACACAGGATACAATGGGTCATCTCTGGGTGGAAATCACGGTTAGCGGGATCAAAGAAAGGAAGAACATCCGACATGGTTGGAGGCTGTACTGATGCAACAAACCCATGGGTGAGAGGAATGAATGACGAATACCTTGCTTATATAGCCTGCGATTAGTGCCGTCGGTGGTCTATTTACTGCTACGACACAGTGAACGGTGGTCTTTTTCTGTATCAAACAGTTTTTCTAAAGCATCGATTTTATCAGCGCATGCGAGACATTAGCTCAACACATCGAATCTTACACAGTCTACATAAAAATCAGTGCACGGCCGGGAGGTACTGATCGAATGCACGACGAATGCCTTCTTTATATAGACCCCGATTAGTGCTGCCGGTAAGCGAAAACATTAGCAAAAGTGTGTACCGTCGGTGGTCTATTTTCTGTTTCAAACAGTGTACCAAACAGTGTATCAAAGATGTCTATGTATCATCGCATGCAACGAAAGCAACGAATCTGCATCGCCTCGGAGTCAGCGCCGTTTGTCGGGTACCTGCAAACCGCACTGCCAGGGTGCCGGCAGCACCAATGGCGGCAGGCGCCACATCAGCTTGCCGGCGCTGGGAGAGGCGGCAGGGCCCACGCGCACAGCCGCCAGGCCACATGCCGGCGATGGTGCTGGCGGCACCTCCCTGCCGGCTTTGGCCCAGGCGGCACGTGCCACGTGTCGCCTGGCCAGGGGTGCCGCCACTCAAAACGGGTCCTTTTTGGCAATCTTTTTCAGAGGTGGTCTCTTTTGGCAATTCATTGGTGCAGGTGGTCTCTTCTGTCAAAAATTCCATACCTACCGGACCTAAATTTAGGATGCTTTTAGAATCGTGACATGCAGAGATTTTTTTTTGTGGGCAAACAATCAGCCGACTGTAGATGGGAGAAACCAAACCGACCCTAAATTTAAGTTGTTGTAAACTTTATGCTCTTATTTTGTGCTGTGTAAAAAAAAATGAGACCATCCCAGACAATAGCACCTAATGGCTTCTTTTTTTAAATAGACGGATACTCTACTAGATAACCCAAATATTCAGCCCCCCATGGAACTCGAACTTGGGTCGGCAGAGAGCAAGACCTGCTCCCTTGCCACCAGGCTACTGCCTGACATGATTCAATAAAAAAACGTGTGCAAGCATATTCTTTTGCCATATACAATCCTTTTTTTTCCCAGCAAACAGACAGGAGTACCAACGATTTTTACAAGGGTAGTGGCATACAGAAGAGAAATCAGATGCTGCCATTACTAGCTAGATTCTCCAATCAAATGTGCACCATACGTCTGTACCACCTGTAGCTGTTTGGAGTTAACTAAGACGTCTTTGCCTCGTGTGCTCAGATGCATATTCGCTGATGCGAAGCCATTGCTCTGTCTTGCGTTGCCAATCCTTTCTTATCTGAACTTGCGAGACCGCTTTACAGCAAATAATGAGATTTATCTGAACTGGCTGGATAATTGGGGCGAACTATTTGAGCTCGAGCTTCGTGCTCACATGTCGTGTAGATCAACAGTTGATTCGGTGCACGCATGCTCTGGCGTCGGGGTAACTTATCTTAATTAGGCAGCAGGCAGGTAATCTGCATGCCGACCAACATACTTTTGAGGGTTTGATCGATGTTGCTTACCGACATCCCCTTCTTCAGCTATTCCCTGCTGCGCTGTGCCTGTTGATTATGCACTGCACGTATATGTTCGTTATAGTTAAAAAGGATACGCTAAATCCGTCGTTCAGACTAAATGAAAAACCAACAGCTAGCTCTACAACCTTCGTGCTTATCGCGAACTCGTTATTCTCGAGTCTCGACTAGCTAGCTCATATTTTTATTTGTGTGGAAAACTAGTTAGCTCCTACAGTAATTTAGCTGAATTCTCTGAATACCTCCAAATCAGCAGTTCAGCACATGTTGTTGAATAAATAAGCAATTTACCATAAGATTTAATCCGAAATAACCAATAATAAAGCAAGATGATAATTGCGGGAATTAACCTAATCATGCATACTAGCAGAATAGAAGAACAGATCACATCTAACACAGATAAACAGATCACATCTACTCCAAACGCTAGTACAAGAAACTGTAACAGAAACTGAAATAGGTAGGAGCAGATTGCATACGGTGCTGCAGGAGGGTTCGCGTTCGCGTTCAGATTCGCGTTCGCGTTGGCGTTGACGTTCGCGTTGGCACCAGCGTCGTCGGCCATGTCGTCGATGTAGAGGGCGCTGATGTCCGGGAAGAAGTCGTCGTCAGGGAAGGAGTCGTCGGTCGACGTGATGCCGTCAGTAGTCGCGCAGAAGCGCTCCCCAAAAACCTGATCGCCCCTCACCCGTACAGGTTCACAAGAGGCGGGGTTCCGGAGGCCTACTGTCCCGTCGTCCGGTGCACGCCGGAAGAGGGGATGGAGAAGGTGTGGCGGCGGCACAAGGCTCTGGAGGCGAGAGACGGGATGTGATTCGGCGTCATTAGGGTTTGCGCCTAAGCCTGCTTATATAGCGCCGGTCGGGTAAGACGTGGGCCGCAGCCCACGTCCGAGTTAGTAACAGCCCACGATCCGGAAAAACCGGAAACGACTGATAAAGAAATTACTCGCGCAGTAATTTTCCTGAACAGCAAAAAGATAAGTAAGCTCGGCACCGAGGCACATTCCGCAAACCGCGGCGCGCGCGTCGTGATGAGGCGAGGCGGGCGGCGGAGGAGGAGGAGCGCGCGTGTAAGCCTCTCCTCTTCTCTCACTTTAGGAGGTAGTAGAACACCCCACTATATATATTGGTGCAACTCCCCTGAAACTAGCAAGGTGGGACTAAACTTTGGTGCCACCCCCTGCTAGGCATGAATGGGCCATGAGAATTTCAGAATTTGTATTGGGCCATGGACCAAAGCCCACACCCAAATTCCAACAATCCCCCACAAAGTCTCATTGGCACATCTCATCACATCACATCAAACAGTTCCAGAACATTGTTTATATACCGGTGCGAGGTGGAGACTGTTAAGTTGAACTTCCACTCAGAACTTTATTCTACACTAGATTGCAACTTGAATAGTGGACTATGCCTTGAACTACAAGTTTGGTGCGCACTAGTTTCACACAAAGCCTAGACCGATACTAGGCTGCCGCAAGGCTTCCCCGCGGTTTGCAGCTTATACGTCATACTCCATGGCCTTTCATGAGTTTATTAGAGAGCACCCAACTCCCATAGACTGCGACGTTTGACAGTCGGACTCATATAGGTGTGTTCTTCAAAAGATGTTCTGCAGGGCAACATCTTTGCTATAAACAAGCCACTTAGAACACATTAAGATAAATATCAACCTGCCATGCAGAATAGGAGAGTATTGCATCTATATGGAGTGGTAGTATAGTGTAAGGATACTCTCCTCTCAGCTGACCAACAGCTTGTCTCCCAGCTCTAATTCACGGGATCTCCGATCACATAGAGTGGGTTACCACTGTGGACAACTCAAAGTGTGGGTCTCAAGCCCATCTCCCTCGATGCATTATCTATCACATTGCGTGATAGACCCTTTGTGAAGGGATCTGCCAGATTTTTAGATGTTTGGATATAATCCAACGCAATAACTCCGGAGTTTCTCATTTTCCTGACAGATTTCAGTCTCCTCTTCACATGTCTTGATGACTTCATATTATCCTTAGAACTGTTTACTTTGATGATCACAGTTTGATTATCACAGTTCATAGGAATTGCGGGTATAGGTTTTTCAACCACAGGCAAGTCCATCAAGAGCTCTCGAAGCCACTCTGCTTCAACAGTGGCTGTGTCTAATGCTATGAGTTCTGCTTCCATAGTTGACCTCGTTAAGATGGTCTGCTTGCAAGACTTCCAGGAAACAACGCCACCACCAAGCGTAAACACATAACCACTTGTGGCCTTAGTCTCATCAGCATCAGAAATCCAATTTGAGTCACTATACCCTTCAAGTACCCTTGGATACCCAGAGTAGTGAACTCCATAGCTCGCAGTGCCACTCAAATAACGCAAAACCCTTTCAAGAGCCTGCCAATGAACATCTCCAGGATTTGACACAAATCGACTCAACTTGCTAACAGCAAAGGAGATGTCAGGCCTCGTAGCACTGGCCAAATACATAAGCGAGCCAATAATCTGAGAATATCTCAGCTGATCTTTAGCATCCTTAGGATCTCCCTGATTCTTTCGAACCAACATGCTAGGATCATATGGCGTAGGAGAAGACTTGCAGTCGCTATACCCAAAACGACTCAAGATCTTTTCCACATAGTGAGATTGAAGCAGTGTTATCCCACCATCGTCATCTCTCACTAGCTTGATGTTCAAGATCACATCAGCCACTCCTAGATCTTTCATCTCAAAACAATGAGATAGAAAGTCTTTGACCTCCTTGATAACATCAAGACTGGTCCCGAATATCAGTATATCATCAACATACAGACATAAGATGACTCCTTGGCCCCCACCATGGCGATAGTACACACACTTGTCAGCTTCGTTAACAACAAAGCCTACAGCAGTTAAAGTTCTTTCAAACTTCTCATGCCACTGCTTAGGTGCTTGCTTAAGACCATACAAAGATTTCAGCAACTTACATACCTTTCCTTCTTGACCACCTACCACAAATCCATCCGGCTGATCCATATAAATCTCCTCATCTAACTCTCCATTTAGGAAAGCCGTCTTAACGTCCATTTGATGAACGAGAAGACCATGCGAGGCAGCCAGGGATAGTAGTACTCGGATAGTGGTCAATCTGGCCACAGGTGAATAAGTATCAAAGAAGTCTTCGCCTTCTTTCTGGGTATAACCCTTAGCAACAAGGCGTGCCTTGTACTTCTCAATAGTACCGTCAGGTCTAAGCTTCTTCTTGAACACCCACTTACATCCTACAGGTTTGCACCCATAAGGACGATCAGTAATTTCCCAAGTTCCATTTGCCAAGATGGAATCCATCTCACTGCGAACGGCTTCTTTCCAGTAGTCAGCATCTTGAGATGCATAGGCTTCTGAAAAAGAAGTGGGAGTGTCATCCACGAGGTATACAATAAAGTCATCACCGAAGGTCTTTTCAGTCCTCCATCTCTTACTCCTAGTAGGAGCTCTATTGTTATCCTCCACAGGATTATCAGAGTGTTCTATCGAAATGGTGGGTTCAGGAATTGTAAATAATTCTTGACTAGATGAACTAGGCATCTCCTGATTTGATGAGCTAGATGAACCTTTCATTGGAAAGATGTCCTCAAAGAAAGTCGCATCATTCGACTCTATAATAGTACCAACACGCATGTCAGGTACTTCAGATTTTACTATCAAAAATCTATAGCCAATGCTGTGAAACGCATATCCCAGAAGAACACAGTCCACGGTCTTTGGCCCAAGCTTTCGCTTCTTGGGTATTGGCAAATTTACCTTTGCCAAACAACCCCAAGTCCGTAAGTAAGAGAGTTTTAACCTTTTCTTTTCCCATTCCTCAAATGGTGTAATTTCTTTGTTCTTTGTGGGAACCCGATTTAGGACATGACACGCAGTCAAGATCACCTCCCCCCACCATGCCTTGGAGAGATCCGAAGTGTCTAACATGGCGTTAACCAAATCAGTTAGAGTACGGTTCTTTCTTTCAGCCACCCCGTTAGATTGGGGCGACTAGGGAGGCGTCCTCTCATGGATTATACCATGTTCCGCACAAAAAGAATCAAATTCATTGGAAAAGAACTCTCCACCACGATCGGACCTAAGCCGCTTAATCTTTCGATCAAGTTGATTTTCTGCTTCAGCTTTATAGATTTTGAAATAGTTCAAAGCTTCAACTTTAGATTTCAGAAGATACACATAACAGTATCTGGTGGAGTCATCAATTAATGTCATGAAATATTTCTTTCCACCTTTTGTCAACTCACCATTCATCTCACAAAGATCTGAATGTATGAGCTCTAGTGGTGCCAAATCTCTTGCCTCCGCAGTCTTATGAGACTTGCGAGGTTGCTTTGCTTGCACGCACACTTGGCACTTAGAGCCCTTGACATTAGTAAATTTCGGAATTAAACTCATGTTGGCTAGCCGCGTCATGCAACCAAAGTTAATATGACAAAGTCGTGAATGCCAAATATTGGACTCATTATCATTGCAAACATGATTAATAACTTTAGTGCATAAGTCTGACAAAGAAAGGCGGAACAAGCCTCCGCACTTGAAGAGAACCAATGAGATCCGAAACGGAAAACTCCTGTCTCTTATGTTTCAGAGAAGTAGCAAAGTTACTCCATGAAGGAGGAAGTTTGGCAATAATGCCACCGGCCACGAACTTGTCCGGTAAGGTACACTTGAACTGCTCGAGTTCTTTGGCAAGAGACTGTATCTCATGAGCCTGCTCCACAATGGGACGGTCATCAGTCATTTTATAATCATAGAATTGCTCCATGATATACAGCTCAGTGCCAGCATCGGAAACACCAAACTTGGCTTCCAGCGCATCCCACGCATCCTTGCCATTATCAAATGACATATAGGTGTCAACAATGTTGTCACCAAGAATGTTGAACAAAGCCCCCATAAACATGGTATCGACTTTCTGAAAAGCTTCCTCCTGAGCAGGAGAAAGATCTCCCTCAGGTCTGCCAAGAGAGGCGCTATAGCAGGCTAGGTTTTTCAACCATAGAACTGCTCTCGTGCGCCATCTCTTATAATGGACACCATCAAAGGGAGGCGGTCTGGTAGCCGCGGCCAAACTAGTTGGACTCAGTTGCCTACGATCAGGTTTTTGGATTGTTGAATAAATAAGCAATTTACCATAAGATTTAATCCGAAATAACCAATAATAAAGCAAGATGATAATTGCGGGAATTAACCTAATCATGCATACTAGCAGAATAGAAGAACAGATCACATCTAACACAGATAAACAGATCACATCTACTCCAAACGCTAGTACAAGAAACTGTAACAAAAACTGAAATAGGTAGGAGCAGATTGCATACGGTGCTGCAGGAGGGTTCGCGTTCGCGTTCAGATTCGCGTTCGCGTTCGCGTTGGCGTTCGCGTTGGCACCAGCGTCGTCGACCATGTCGTCGATGTAGAGGGCGCTGATGTCCGGGAAAAAGTTGTCGTCAGGGAAGGAGTCGTCGGTCGACGTGATGCCGTCAGTAGTCGCGCATAAGCGCTCCCCAAAAACCTGATCGCCCCTCACCCGTACAGGTTCACAAGAGGCGGGGTTCCGGAGGCCTACTGTCCCGTCGTCCGGTGCACGCCGGAAGAGGGGATGGAGAAGGTGTGGCGGCGGCGCAAGGCTCTGGAGGCGAGAGACGGGATGTGATTCGGCGTCATTAGGGTTTGCGCCTAAGCCTACTTATATAGCGCCGGTCGGGTAAGACGTGGGCCGCAACCCACGTCCGAGTTAGTAACAGCCCACGATCCGGAAAAACCGGAAACGACTGATAAGGAAATTACTCGCGCGGTAATTTTCCCGAACAGCAAAAAGATAAGTAAGCTCGGCACCGAGGCACATTCCGCAAACCGCGGCGCGCGCGTCGTGACGAGGCGAGGCGAGGCGAGGCGGGCGGCGGAGGAGGAGGAGCGCGCGTGTAAGCCTCTCCTCTTCTCTCACTTTAGGAGGTAGTAGAACACCCCACTATATATATTGGTGCAACTCCCCTCAAACTAGCAAGGTGGGACTAAACTTTGGTGCCACCCCCTGCTAGGCATGAATGGGCCATGAGAATTTCAGAATTTGTATTGGGCCATGGACCAAAGCCCACACCCAAATTCCAACAATCCCCCACAAAGTCTCATTGGCACATCTCATCACATCACATCAAACAGTTCCAGAACATTGTTGATATACCGGTGCGAGGTGGAGACTGTTAAGTTGAACTTCCACTCAGAACTTTATGCTACACTAGATTGCAACTTGAATAGTGGACTATGCCTTGAACTACAAGTTTGGTGCGCACTAGTTTCACACAAAGCCTAGACCGATACTAGGCTGCCGCAAGGCTTCCCCGCGGTTTGGAGCTTATACGTCATACTCCATGGCCTTTCATGAGTTTATTAGAGAGCACCCAACTCCCATAGACTGCGACGTTTGACAGTCGGACTCATATAGGTGTGTTCTTCAAAAGATGTTCTGCAGGGCAACATCTTTGCCATAAACAAGCCACTTAGAACACATTAAGATAAATATCAACCTGCCATGCAGAATAGGAGAGTATTGCATCTATATGGAGTGGTAGTATAGTGTAAGGATACTCTCCTCTCAGCTGACCAACAGATTGTCTCCCAGCTCTAATTCACGGGATCTCCGATCACATAGAGTGGGTTACCACTGTGGACAACTCAAAGTGTGGGTCTCAAGCCCATCTCCCTCGATGCATTATCTATCACATTGCGTGATAGACCCTTTGTGAAGGGATCTGCCAGATTTTTAGATGTTTGGATATAATCCAACGCAATAACTCCGGAGTTTCTCATTTTCCTGACAGATTTCAGTCTCCTCTTCACATGTCTTGATGACTTCATATTATCCTTAGAACTGTTTACTTTGATGATCACAGTTTGATTATCACAGTTCATAGGAATTGCGGGTATAGGTTTTTCAACCACAGGCAAGTCCATCAAGAGCTCTCGAAGCCACTCTGCTTCAACAGTGGCTGTGTCTAATGCTGTGAGTTCTGCTTCCATAGTTGACCTCGTTAAGATGGTCTGCTTGCAAGACTTCCAGGAAACAGCGCCACCACCAAGCGTAAACACATAACCACTTGTGGCCTTAGTCTCATCAGCATCAGAAATCCAATTTGAGTCACTATACCCTTCAAGTACCCTTGGATACCCAGAGTAGTGAACTCCATAGCTCGCAGTGCCACTCAAATAACGCAAAACCCTTTCAAGAGCCTGCCAATGAACATCTCCAGGATTTGACACAAATCGACTCAACTTGCTAACAGCAAAGGAGATGTCAGGCCTCGTAGCACTGGCCAAATACATAAGCGAGCCAATAATCTGAGAATATCTCAGCTGATCTTTAGCATCCTTAGGATCTCCCTGATTCTTTCGAACCAACATGCTAGGATCATATGGCGTAGGAGAAGACTTGCAGTCGCTATACCCAAAACGACTCAAGATCTTTTCCACATAGTGAGATTGAAGCAGTGTTATCCCACCATCGTCATCTCTCAGTAGCTTGATGTTCAAGATCACATCAGCCACTCCTAGATCTTTCATCTCAAAACAATGAGATAGAAAGTCTTTGACCTCCTTGATAACATCAAGACTGGTCCCGAATATCAGTATATCATCAACATACAGACATAAGATGACTCCTTGGCCCCCACCATGGCGATAGTACACACACTTGTCAGCTTCGTTAACAACAAAGCCTACAGCAGTTAAAGTTCTTTCAAACTTCTCATGCCACTGCTTAGGTGCTTGCTTAAGACCATACAAAGATTTCAGCAACTTACATACCTTTCCTTCTTGACCACCTACCACAAATCCATCCGGCTGATCCATATAAATCTCCTCATCTAACTCTCCATTTAGGAAAGCCGTCTTAACGTCCATTTGATGAACGAGAAGACCATGCGAGGCAGCCAGGGATAGTAGTACTCGGATAGTGGTCAATCTGGCCACAGGTGAATAAGTATCAAAGAAGTCTTCGCCTTCTTTCTGGGTATAACCCTTAGCAACAAGGCGTGCCTTGTACTTCTCAATAGTACCGTCAGGTCTAAGCTTCTTCTTGAACACCCACTTACATCCTACAGGTTTGCACCCATAAGGACGATCAGTAATTTCCCAAGTTCCATTTGCCAAGATGGAATCCATCTCACTGCGAACGGCTTCTTTCCAGTAGTCAACATCTTGAGATGCATAGGCTTCTGAAAAAGAAGTGGGAGTGTCATCCACGAGGTATACAATAAAGTCATCACCGAAGGTCTTTTCAGTCCTCTGTCTCTTACTCCTAGTAGGAGCTCTATTGTTATCCTCCACAGGATTATCAGAGTGTTCTATCGAAATGGTGGGGTCAAGAATTGTAAATAATTCTTGACTAGATGAACTAGGCATCTCCTGATTTGATGAGCTAGACGAACCTTTCATTGGAAAGATGTCCTCAAAGAAAGTCGCATCATTCGACTCCATAATAATACCAACACGCATGTCAGGTACTTCAGATTTTACTATCAAAAATCTATAGCCAATGCTGTGAAACGCATATCCCAGAAGAACACAGTCCACGGTCTTTGGCCCAAGCTTTCGCTTCTTGGGTATTGGCAAATTTACCTTTGCCAAACAACCCCAAGTCCGTAAGTAAGAGAGTTTTAACCTTTTCTTTTCCCATTCCTCAAATGGTGTAATTTCTTTGTTCTTTGTGGGAACCCGATTTAGGACATGACACGCAGTCAAGATCGCCTCCCCCCACCATGCCTTGGAGAGACCCGAAGTTTCTAACATGGCGTTAACCAAATCAGTTAGAGTACGGTTCTTTCTTTCAGCCACCCCGTTAGATTGGGGTGAGTAGGGAGGCATCCTCTCATGGATTATACCATGTTCCGCACAAAAAGAATCAAATTCATTGGAAAAGAACTCTCCACCACGATCGGACCTAAGCCGCTTAATCTTTCGATCAAGTTGATTTTCTGCTTCAGCTTTATAGATTTTGAAATAGTTCAAAGCTTCATCTTTAGATTTCAGAAGATACACATAATAGTATCTGGTGGAGTCATCAATTAATGTCATGAAATATTTCTTTCCACCTTTTGTCAACTCACCATTCATCTCACAAAGATCTGAATGTATGAGCTCTAGTGGTGCCAAATCTCTTGCCTCCGCAGTCTTATGAGACTTGCGAGGTTGCTTTGCTTGCACGCACACTTGGCACTTAGAGCCCTTGACATTAGTAAATTTCGGAATTAAACTCATGTTGGCTAGCCGCGTCATGCAACCAAAGTTAATATGACAAAGTCGTGAATGCCAAATATTGGACTCATTATCATTGCAAACATGATTAATAACTTTAGTGCATAAGTCTGACAAAGAAAGGCGGAACAAGCCTCCGCACTTGAAGAGAACCAATGAGATCCGAAACGGAAAACTCCTGTCTCTTATGTTTCAGAGAAGTAGCAAAGTTCCTCCATGAAGGAGTAAGTTTGGCAATAATGCCACCGGCCACGAACTTGTCCGGTAAGGTACACTTGAACTACTCGAGTTATTTGGCAAGAGACTGTATCTCATGAGCCTGCTCCACAATGGGACGGTCATCCGTCATTTTATAATCATAGAATTGCTCCATGATATACAGCTCAGTGCCAGCGTCGGAAACACCAAACTTGGCTTCCAGCGCATCCCTGTCGGTGTTCTGGATACCGGGATATCCCGGTCCACCTGCTCCTGGGCCCCGTCATCGGCCCATCTTCAGCCCAGGGGAAGGACGACGATCCAAGCTACGGAGAAGACCCTCACGAGGAGGCGCCTCGTGAGGAGAACGACGACCAAAACTGCTAAGGACCAGAAGACCTCCTCACGAGCCCCTGCTGGTGAGGAGAGGAAGCACGCCCACGTCAGCTCAGCACGTTTGCGTGCAGAGCAAGAAGGTAACGGGCAGAAGACCGCGTAGCGCCCACGCTACCCCCGACAGGGAGGAGACCAACTTTCGCTGTGCCTGCCTAAAGCGGCACAGTGGTTACTGGCCATCCCCCTAAAAATAGCGTGGACGGTGCAGGGCGCCAGAGGAGGACGTCAGCTTCCTCCACCCACTCCTGTGGACCGGCGCCACTACCCTACGAAGACTACGTCCACAGAAGAATAGAGTCTACAGCTGTCCTCCCTCCTTGGACGTGTGTGGCAACCCCTTCCCCAAGAAGATAAGGGGAAGGAGGACCTTGGCGCTATAAAAGGAGGGGGAGGCCACCCATTTGAGGGGATCGGATCTTCATCTTCTTCAGGCTGCTAGTTGGGCACGCAGGTTCTTCAACCTCTGGCCAACTAGAGCTTTGTAACCAAGACCTTGTACTCCTCGCGAGGTGTCGCGTTGCAATACAAGAAGGCAGGAAGTAGGGGTTTTAGCTCACCACGAGGGCCCTGAACCTGGGTAAAGCTCGGTCTCTCTCTCTGCAGTGCGTTGCGCGTTCGACACTCGAGGCTTCCGTCACCGTGTTTCGTTGCGATCCAAGATCTCACACGTTCAGCCCCCTGTGTTCGAATCTTCGGGTCCGTCGCGTGGTACCCCGTGTTCTTGCGACACGAAATCCATCGACATTTGGCGGGTCACCCGATTAAGGTGGTAACCGATCGTCCCCTGGAAACCATTCTACGCAACCCCAATGTCACCGGGCGGGTGGCTGAATGGGCCGTGGAGCTCCAGCCTTTCGAGATCTCCTTCGAAACTACAAAGGTAATCAAGAGCAAGGCTTTGGCCGAGTTCACTGCAGAATGGACTGATCCGTTCACCGACGAGCCTCCGGAGGTGGAGTCAACTCTCCCTGGAGAGGAGGCCCCAGGCCTTTGGGTCATGCACTTCGACGGCGCCTTCAACCTCCCCGGCGCGGGAGCCGGTGCTGTTCTAACCTCTCCCTCGGGAGACAAGCTTTTCTACGCTGTGCAGCTCTGCTTCAAGCCTGAACACAAGGTCTCCAACAACATCGCGGAGTACGAAGGACTACTTGCGGGCCTGAGGGCAGCAAACGCTTTGGGCATCAAGCGCCTCATCGTCAAGGGAGATTCACAGCTGGTTGTGAACTTCTCTAACAAGAGCTACACTCCAAAGGATGAGCACATGGTGGCTTATCTCGAGGAGCATCGAAAGATGGAAAAACGCTTCCAAGGTTTGGAGCTGAAGCACATCCCGAGAGGAGAAAATGTGGAAGCCGACGAGATCGCCAAGCGCGCCTCTCATCGCCTAGCACAGCCTGCCGGCGTCTTTGAGGAGCGTCTCTTCAAACCGTCCGCTTCTCCGTCGACATCCGAATCACCTCCTCCTTCTGCTTTGCCGCCACCCCTGCTCCGGATTGCGGGCCTCCTTCGGGTGACCGCGTCCTTCTGGCATTGGCACGGCAGGAGGGAGTGGATTGGATCATCGAGCTCAAGGCCTACCTCACCAGCAGCAGGCTTCCCGAGGATGAAGAGGAGGCCGAGAGGATTGTGCGGCAAGCTTCGGGCTACTGCGTCAAGGATGGTGACTTGTACCGGCGTCGCCCAAACGGCGTCGCTCTGAAGTGCATATCTACTCACCAAGGCCAAGAGCTTCTCAGGGACATCCACGCCGGCGAGTGTGGCCATCATGCTTCTGCTGCAACTCTAGCCGCAAAGGCATATCGAAGTGGCTTCTACTGGCCTTCGGCGCTCGGGGATGCAGCGGAAATGGTCAAGAGGTGCGAGGCGTGCCAATTCCACGCTAATCAGATCCACCAGCCGGCACAGGAGCTGCGAACCATCCCACTCACTTGGCCCTTTGCGGTCTAGGGGCTGGACATCCTCGGCCCATTTCCCAGAGCGCAAGGGGGCTACCGCTACCTCTACGTCGCCATCGACAAGTTCACCAAGTGGGTGGAGGTGGAGCCGGTGTGCACAATCCCGGCCAGGTCCGCAGTCAAGTTTATCCGAGGGCTGGTCTGTCGCTTTGGTGTGCCTAACCGCATCATCACCGACAACGGCAGCCAGTTCACCAGCGGACTGTTCCGGGAGTACTGCGCGTCGGCCAGCATCAAGATCTGCTTCGCCTCTGTCGCCTACCCTAGGAGCAATGGTCAAGCCGAGCGAGCCAACGCTGAAGTGCTCAAAGGGCTCAAGACGAAAAGCTTCAATGTCAAGCTCGAAGCCTGCGGCAAAAAATGGTTAGACAACCTCCAATCCATCTTGTGGTCCATCAGGACTACCGCCACCAAACCCACTGGAGAAACCCCTTTCTTCCTGGTCTATGGGGCGGAGGCTGTTCTTCCCACCGACGTCAAGTTCGGGTCGCCAAGGGTGCTTGCCTTCGACGAAGTTCGCCAAGAAGACCTCATCAAGGATCGCCTCCTCCTGCTCGAAGAAGCTCGGTGCCAAGCCGCGCTCCGCGCTGCGAGGTACCAACAAGGACTACGCCGCTACCATAGCCGCCATGTTCGAGCAAGGACTCTGGAGGTCGGCGATCTGGTGCTGAGGAGAATACTCTCTCGCGAGGGCCTGCACAAGCTGTCTCCAATGTGGGAAGGACCCTTCAAGGTGACTCACATCGCCAGGCCAGGCTCGGCGCGGCTGGAAACCGCAGAAGGCGTGCCGGTGGGGAACCCGTGGAACATAGCTCATCTGCGAAAGTTCTACCCTTAGGTTCCTCACGAGGAGAAAAAGACCGTTTTCACGGCACTTGTATCAGCTCAACCTGCTCTTAGGCACTAATATTAAGTTAAAGCGCAATATAGCGCCTCTGCTTCGGCATGACGTTAAAATGGCATGAAGTCCATTTATTTTCTGTTGTACTCCACGCGGAAGGGGGCTAGTCACGGTGTCTATGCTGGGGCCTTCGCCCGGAAAACAGCGAGCCCGAAAAACCCGAAGGGAATGAGCTCTGGTCGGGGGCGACGGCCCTGTTATCGATCACCTCTAAATACCCATGGTGCTTAGTTCCTCGCGAAGTACATCGGAAAATAAAAAATCTTCGAGTAAAAGTCCAAGGTGTGCCCGAGGCACCCGTTAAGGACCTACCCCTCGTGAGCAATCCTCACGAGGGAGCAAGGACGCGTCGATACCCCAGCATCCGCAAGAAGATTCCCTCTATCGAGGAAGGCCTAACGTGGCAGGATTATTGAAGACCAAGGCCGCTCCGATCATCTTGCGAAGGAGACGCAGATCCGGAGGTCCGCGCCAGACCCTTCACCTCATGAGCAACCCTTGTGAGGTGTCGACGGTCTCTGGGCTCTCTTAAGCGTCGACGTTTTCACGTCCGTGAGGGTCCAGCTTCCCTCAATGACGAGGAAGGCCCCGTGAATCGCCACGCGCGGCAATTTGCTCTTAGCTGCTGGCACAGATAGTGCCGCGCTCCTCCACGACGGAGAAGGTCCCTGTGCCGGTCACAGGGGCATCTTATTCGCCTTCTTTTTTCGTTTGTTTTGTCGATTTGTTTTTCCGTTTTCGGGGATTTGGGGTTTTTTGTTTTCCAACTCTTTCTTCAACTTCTTATCTCCGGAATCGTCCAATGTGTCGTCGACGCCGACCCCATCTCGAGCTCTGAGGCGAAGGAAGGCTTCCCGTCAATGCCAACAGCTCACTAGGGCTCTCGAGCGTGCGAATGACCGGGACAATGAAGAGCAATGAGAAGCGAAATGCAGGACAACAAGATGATTAACAAGCGGATTCCATTAAAACGCCCCCAGTGGGGGAAGGAGCAAAAGCACGGCGGGGGCATACCCCGCCGGCGAGATCTACACGACAAGAGAGGGGAGGAGACTAGCTCCCCTCCCCAGAAGACTACCGCGCCAGGACCTCCTCTTCACTGCGCCGCAGGCTGGGGGTAGGTGCGGCGGACGCCGCCGGCGGTGAAGATCCGCACCATAGCCTCCAGCGTCCCCAGCTTAAAGCGGAAGACGAGGTGGTCGCCGACGCGGAGGCGATGGCCGAGGGCGAATTCCCTCCAGCGGCCGGAGAGGACGGCGTTGCCGCCGACCCCGAGGAGGATGTCCACAGGCCAGAAGAGATCTGGCCTGCTCTGTTCCCCCAGGGCGATCTCCCCGGCGGCCGCGCCGGGGGCGTAAATCACCCTCCGGACGGCGTCGGGCAGCCGGAGGGAGTTGAAGCCCGGGGCGTCGACGACGACGAGAAGCTCCAGGAAGCGGGACCCCGGGCCGATGAGGGGTCCCAGCATCGCCGCCGCCAGGTGCCGCGGAGTGGCAACCACTCCGTTCGCCGGCGGGGCCGGAGGATCTGCAGCAGGGGGAGGCGGGCCCAGGGCGGCCTCCACCTCCCGGAGGGCCCGATCGACGCTCCCCGAGGCGCGGGGAGCAGGCGCCGCCGCCAGCGGCGACGGCGAATTCAGAGCGCCTCCACGCGCGGGGCCCCTGAGGGCCAGGGCGCCGGAGGTCCCCGAGGCAGCGCGGATCGCCTCGCCCTGCCTCGGCGCGCCAATGCGGAGGGGGCCGCCGGCGCCGGGCGTCCACTGAGCTAGGATCTTCGCCTTATTTCCACTGCCCGGCGGGCGTCCGCGGCGTTTCGCTCCAGAGCTCGATCCAGCGGCAGCGGCGGAGTTGGAAGGATCCATGAGCTCGGGGGCGCGGAAGCAGAAGTGGCACTGGAGGAAGGAGGTGAGGTGCCGGAGGACACGAGGAGGATCTATTTAAGGGGGGCGTTCGGTGTCGATGCGTCAAATCCCAGCGCGGGAATCGAAGCGTTGGCGCAGCGCTCCGCAGTCAAGCGATGCATCATTATGATGGGTTGATGCCTCGAAGACTGCAGCATCGCCCGCCGCTTCGTCTCGCCAGCTGCGGCCGCGCCACGTGTCCGCAGCCTCTGCCTCTTCACATGGTCCTCTGACCGTGCGGTTGACGCGTGCTATTGGAGGGCCCAGCAGCTTCGGGGGCCCCTGGCCCTTCGCTTCCTCAAGAGGGCGCGTTCGCGGGCCGGGCTCCCAGGGGCTACTGTCGGTGTTCTGGATACCGGGGTATCCCGGTCCACCTGCTCCTGGGCCCCGTCATCGGCCCATCTTCAGCCCAGGGGAAGGACGACGATCCAAGCTACGGAGAAGACCCTCACGAGGAGGCGCCTCGTGAGGAGAACGACGACCAAAACTGCTAAGGACCAGAAGACCTCCTCACGAGCCCCTGCTGGTGAGGAGAGGAAGCACGCCCACGTCAGCTCAGCACGTTTGCGTGCAGAGCAAGAAGGTAACGGGCAGAAGACCGCGTACCGCCCACGCTACCCCCAACAGGGAGGAGACCAACTTTCGCTGTGCCTGCCTAAAGCGGCACAGTGGTTGCTGGCCACCCCCCTAAAAATAGCGTGGACGGTGCAGGGCGCCAGAGGAGGACGTCAGCTTCCTCCACCCACTCCTGTGGACCGGCGCCACTACCCTACGAAGACTACGTCCACAGAAGAATAGAGTCTACAGCTGTCCTCCCTCCTTGGCCGTGTGTGGCAACCCCTTCCCCAAGAAGATAAGGGGAAGGAGGACCTTGGCGCTATAAAAGGAGGGGGAGGCCATTCATTTGAGGGGATCGGATCTTCATCTTCTTCAGGCTGCTAGTTGGGCACGCAGGTTCTTCAACCTCTGGCCAACTAGAGCTTTGTAGCCAAGACCTTGTACTCCTCGCGAGGTGTCGCGTTGCAATACAAGAAGGCAGGAAGTAGGGGTTTTACCTCACCACGAGGGCCCTGAACCTGGGTAAAGCTCGGTCTCTCTCTCTGCAGTGCGTTGCGCGTTCGACACTCGAGGCTTCCGTCACCGTGTTTCGTTGCGATCCAAGATCTCACACGTTCAGCCCCCTGCGTTCGAATCTTCGGGTCCGTCGCGTGGTACCCCGTGTTCTTGCGACACGAAATCCATCGACAATCCCACGCATCCTTGCCATTATCAAATGACATATAGGTGTCAACAATGTTGTCACCAAGAATGTTGAACAAAGCCCCCATAAACATGGTATCGACTTTCTGAAAAGCTTCCTCCTGAGCAGGAGAAAGATCTCCCTCAGGTCTGCCAAGAGAGGCGCTATAGCAGCCTAGGTTTTTCAACCATAGAACTGCTCTCGTGCGCCATCTCTTATAATGGACACCATCAAAGGGAGGCGGTCTGGTAGCCGCGGCCAAACCAGTTGGACTCAGTTGCCTACGATCAGGTTTTTGGATTGTTGAATAAATAAGCAATTTACCATAAGATTTAATCCGAAATAACCAATAATAAAGCAAGATGATAATTGCGGGAATTAACCTAATCATGCATACTAGCAGAATAGAAGAACAGACCACATCTAACACAGATAAACAGATCACATCTACTCCAAACGCTAGTACAAGAAACTATAACAGAAACTAAAATAGGTAGGAGCAGATTGCATACGGTGCTGCAGGAGGGTTCGCGTTCGCGTTCAGATTCGCGTTCGCGTTGGCGTTGACGTTCGCGTTGGCACCAGCGTCGTCGGCCATGTCGTCGATGTAGAGGGCGCTGATGTCCGGGAAGAAGTCGTCGTCAGGGAAGGAGTCGTTGGTCGACGTGATGCCGTCAGTAGTCGCGCAGAAGCGCTCCCCAAAAACCTGATCGCCCCTCACCCGTACAGGTTCACAAGAGGCGGGGTTCCGGAGGCCTACTGTCCCGTCGTCCGGTGCACGCCGGAAGAGGGGATGGAGAAGGTGTGGCGGCGGCGCAAGGCTCTGGAGGCGACGGCGTCATTAGGGTTTGCGCCTAAGCCTGCTTATATAGCGCCGGTCGGGTAAGACGTGGGCCGCAGCCCACGTCCGAGTTAGTAACAGCCCACGATCCGGAAAAACCGGAAACGACTGATAAAGAAATTACTCGCGCGGTAATTTTCCCGAACAGCAAAAAGATAAGTAAGCTCGGCACCGAGGCACATTCCGCAAACCGCGGTGCGCGCGTCATGACGAGGCGAGGCGAGGCGGGCGGCGGAGGAGGAGGAGAGCGTGTGTAAGCCTCTCCTCTTCTCTCACTTTAGGAGGTAGTAGAACACCCCACTATATATATTGGTGCAACTCCCCTCAAACTAGCAAGGTGGGACTAAACTTTGGTGCCACCCCCTGCTAGGCATGAATGGGCCATGAGAATTTCAGAATTTGTATTGGGCCATGGACCAAAGCCCACACCCAAATTCCAACAATCCCCCACAAAGTCTCATTGGCACATCTCATCACATCACATCAAACAGTTCCAGAACATTGTTTATATACCAGTGCGAGGTGGAGACTGTTAAGTTGAACTTCCACTCAGAACTTTATGCTACACTAGATTGCAACTTGAATAGTGGACTATGCCTTGAACTACAAGTTTGGTGCGCACTAGTTTCACACAAAGCCTAGACCGATACTAGGCTGCCGCAAGGCTTCCCCGCGGTTTGGAGCTTATACGTCATACTCCATGGCCTTTCATGAGTTTATTAGAGAGCACCCAACTCCCATAGACTGCGACGTTTGACAGTCGGACTCATATAGGTGTGTTCTTCAAAAGATGTTCTGCAGGGCAACATCTTTGCTATGAACAAGCCACTTAGAACACATTAAGATAAATATCAATCTGCCATGCAGAATAGGAGAGTATTGCATCTATATGGAGTGGTAGTATAGTGTAAGGATACTTTCCTCTCAGCTGACCAACAGCTTGTCTCCCAGCTCTAATTCACGGGATCTCCGATCACATAGAGTGGGTTACCACTGTGGACAACTCAAAGTGTGGGTCTCAAGCCCATCTCCCTCGATGCATTATCTATCACATTGCGTGATAGACCCTTTGTGAAGGGATCTACCAGATTTTTAGATGTTTGGATATAATCCAACGCAATAACTCCGGAGTTTCTCATTTTCCTGACATATTTCAGTCTCCTCTTCACATGTCTTGATGACTTCATATTATCCTTAGAACTGTTTACTTTGATGATCACAGTTTGATTATCACAGTTCATAGGAATTGCGGGTATAGGTTTTTCAACCACAGGCAAGTCCATCAAGAGCTCTCGAAGACACTCTGCTTCAACAGTGGCTGTGTCTAATGCTGTGAGTTCTGCTTCCATAGTTGACCTCGTTAAGATGGTCTGCTTGCAAGACTTCCAGGAAACAGCGCCACCACCAAGCGTAAACACATAACTACTTGTGGCCTTAGTCTCATCAGCATCAGAAATCCAATTTGAGTCACTATACCCTTGGATACCCAGAGTAGTGAACTCCATAGCTCGCAGTGCCACTCAAATAACGCAAAACCCTTTCAAGAGCCTGCCAATGAACATCTCCAGGATTTGACACAAATCGACTCAACTTGCTAACAACAAAGGAGATGTCAGGCCTCGTAGCACTGGCCAAATACATAAGCGAGCCAATAATCTGAGAATATCTCAGCTGATCTTTAGCATCCTTAGGATCTCCCTGATTCTTTCGAACCAACATGCTAGGATCATATGGCGTAGGAGAAGACTTGCAGTCGCTATACCCAAAACGACTCAAGATCTTTTCCACATAGTGAGATTGAAGCAGTGTTATCCCACCATCGTCATCTCTCAGTAGCTTGATGTTCAAGATCACATCAGCCACTCCTAGATCTTTCATCTCAAAACAATGAGATAGAAAGTCTTTGACCTCCTTGATAACATCAAGACTGGTCCCGAATATCAGTATATCATCAACATACAGACATAAGATGACTCCTTGGCCCCCACCATGGCGATAGTACACACACTTGTCAGCTTCGTTAACAACAAAGCCTACAGCAGTTAAAGTTCTTTCAAACTTCTCATGCCACTGCTTAGGTGCTTGCTTAAGACCATACAAAGATTTCAGCAACTTACATACCTTTCCTTCTTGACCACCTACCACAAATCCATCCGGCTGATCCATATAAATCTCCTCATCTAACTCTCCATTTAGGAAAGCCGTCTTAACGTCCATTTGATGAACGAGAAGACCATGCGAGGCAGCCAGGGATAGTAGTACTCGGATAGTGGTCAATCTGGCCACAGGTGAATAAGTATCAAAGAAGTCTTCGCCTTCTTTCTGGGTATAACCCTTAGCAACAAGGCGTGCCTTGTACTTCTCAATAGTACCGTCAGGTCTAAGCTTCTTCTTGAACACCCACTTACATCCTACAGGTTTGCACCCATAAGGACGATCAGTAATTTCCCAAGTTCCATTTGCCAAGATGGAATCCATCTCACTGCGAACCGCTTCTTTCCAGTACTCAGCATCTTGAGATGCATAGGCTTCTGAAAAAGAAGTGGGAGTGTCATCCACGAGGTATACAATAAAGTCATCACCGAAGGTCTTTTCAGTCCTCCGTCTCTTACTCCTAGTAGGAGCTCTATTGTTATCCTCCACAGGATTATCAGAGTGTTCTATCGAAATGGTGGGTTCAGGAATTGTAAATAATTCTTGACTAGATGAACTAGGCATCTCCTGATTTGATGAGCTAGACGAACCTTTCATTGGAAAGATGTCCTCAAAGAAAGTCGCATCATTTGACTCTATAATAGTACCAACACGCATGTCAGGTACTTCAGATTTTACTATCAAAAATCTATAGCCAATGCTGTGAAACGCATATCCCAGAAGAACACAGTCCACGGTCTTTGGCCCAAGCTTTCGCTTCTTGGGTATTGGCAAATTTACCTTTGCCAAACAACCCCAAGTCCGTAAGTAAGAGAGTTTTAACCTTTTCTTTTCCCATTCCTCAAATGGTGTAATTTCTTTGTTCTTTGTGGGAACCCGATTTAGGACATGACACGCAGTCAAGATCGCCTCCCCCCACCATGCCTTGGAGAGACCCGAAGTGTCTAACATGGCGTTAACCAAATCAGTTAGAGTACGGTTCTTTCTTTCAGCCACCCCGTTAGATTGGGGCGAGTAGGGAGGCATCCTCTCATGGATTATACCATGTTCCGCACAAAAAGAATCAAATTCATTGGAAAAGAACTCTCCACCACGATCGGACCTAAGCCGCTTAATCTTTCGATCAAGTTGATTTTCTGCTTCAGCTTTATAGATTTTGAAATAGTTCAAAGCTTCATCTTTAGATTTCAGAAGATACACATAATAGTATCTGGTGGAGTCATCAATTAATGTCATGAAATATTTCTTTCCACCTTTTGTCAACTCACCATTCATCTCACAAAGATCTGAATGTATGAGCTCTAGTGGTGCCAAATCTCTTGCCTCCGCAGTCTTATGAGACTTGCGAGGTTGCTTTGCTTGCACGCACACTTGGCACTTAGAGCCCTTGACATTAGTAAATTTCGGAATTAAACTCATGTTGGCTAGCCGCGTCATGCAACCAAAGTTAATATGACAAAGTCGTGAATGCCAAATATTGGACTCATTATCATTGCAAACATGATTAATAACTTTAGTGCATAAGTCTGACAAAGAAAGGCGGAACAAGCCTCCACACTTGAAGAGAACCAATGAGATCCGATACGGAAAACTCCTGTCTCTTATGTTTCAGAGAAGTAGCAAAGTTCCTCCATGAAGGAGGAAGTTTGGCAATAATGCCACCGGCCACGAACTTGTCCGGTAAGGTACACTTGAACTGCTCGAGTTCTTTGGCAAGAGACTGTATCTCATGAGCCTGCTCCACAATGGGACGGTCATCAGTCATTTTATAATCATAGAATTGCTCCATGATATACAGCTCAGTGCCAGCGTCGGAAACACCAAACTTGGCTTCCAGCGCATCCCACGCATCCTTGCCATTATCAAATGACATATAGGTGTCAACAATGTTGTCACCAAGAATGTTGAACAAAGCCCCCATAAACATGGTATCGACTTTCTGAAAAGCTTCCTCCTGAGCAGGAGAAAGATCTCCCTTAGGTCTGCCAAGAGAGGCGCTATAGCAGGCTAGGTTTTTCAACCATAGAACTGCTCTCGTGCGCCATCTCTTATAATGGACACCATCAAAGGGAGGCGGTCTGGTAGCCGCGGCCAAACCAGTTGGACTCAGTTGCCTACGATCAGGTTTTTGGATTGTTGAATAAATAAGCAATTTACCATAAGATTTAATCCGAAATAACCAATAATAAAGCAAGATGATAATTGCGGGAATTAACCTAATCATGCATACTAGCAGAATAGAAGAACAGATCACATCTAACACAGATAAACAGATCACATCTACTCCAAACACTAGTACAAGAAACTGTAACAGAAACTGAAATAGGTAGGAGCAGATTGCATACGGTGCTGCAGGAGGGTTCGCGTTCGCGTTCAGATTCGCGTTCGCGTTGGCGTTGACGTTCGCGTTGGCACCAGCGTCGTCGGCCATGTCGTCGATGTAGAGGGCGCTGATGTCCGGGAAGAAGTCGTCGTCAGGGAAGGAGTCGTCGGTCGACGTGATGCCGTCAGTAGTCGCGCAGAAGCGCTCCCCAAAAACCTGATCGCCCCTCACCCGTACAGGTTCACAAGAGGCGGGGTTCCGGAGGCCTACTGTCCCGTCGTCCGGTGCACGCCAGAAGAGGGGATGGAGAAGGTGTGGCGGCGGCGCAAGGCTCTGGAGGCGAGAGACGGGATGTGATTCGGCGTCATTAGGGTTTGCGCCTAAGCCTGCTTATATAGCGCCGGTCGGGTAAGACGTGGGCCGCAGCCCACGTCCGAGTTAGTAACAGCCCACGATCCGGAAAAACCAGAAACGACTGATAAAGAAATTACTCGCGCGGTAATTTTCCCGAACAGCAAAAAGATAAGTAAGCTCGGCACCGAGGCACATTCCGCAAACCGCGGCGCGCGCGTCGTGACGAGGCGAGGCGAGGCGGGCGGCGGAGGAGGAGGAGCGCGCGTGTAAGCCTCTCCTCTTCTCTCACTTTAGGAGGTAGTAGAACACCCCACTATATATATTGGTGCAACTCCCCTCAAACTAGCAAGGTGGGACTAAACTTTGGTGCCACCCCCTGCTAGGCATGAATGGGCCATGAGAATTTCAGAATTTGTATTGGGCCATGGACCAAAGCCCACACCCAAATTCCAACAATCCCCCACAAAGCTCATTGGCACATCTCATCACATCACATCAAACAGTTCCAGAACATTGTTTATATACCGGTGCGAGGTGGAGACTGTTAAGCTGAACTTCCACTCAGAACTTTATGCTACACTAGATTGCAACTTGAATAGTGGACTATGCCTTGAACTACAAGTTTGGTGCGCACTAGTTTCACACAAAGCCTAGACCGATACTAGGCTGCCGCAAGGCTTCCCCGCGGTTTGGAGCTTATACGTCATACTCCATGGCCTTTCATGAGTTTATTAGAGAGCACCCAACTCCCATAGACTGCGACATTTGACAGTCGGACTCATATAGGTGTGTTCTTCAAAAGATGTTCTACAGGGCAACATCTTTGCTATAAACAAGCCACTTAGAACACATTAAGATAAATATCAACCTGCCATGCAGAATAGGAGAGTATTGCATCTATATGGAGTGGTAATATAGTGTAAGGATACTCTCCTCTTAGCTGACCAACAGCTTGTCTCCCAGCTCTAATTCACGGTATCTCCGATCACATAGAGTGGGTTACCACTGTGGACAACTCAAAGTGTGGGTCTCAAGCCCATCTCTCTCGATGCATTATCTATCACATTGCGTGATAGACCCTTTGTGAAGGGATCTGCCAGATTTTTAGATGTTTGGATATAATCCAACGCAATAACTCCTGAGTTTCTCATTTTCCTGACAGATTTCAGTCTCTTCTTCACATGTCTTGATGACTTCATATTATCCTTAGAACTGTTTACTTTGATGATCACAGTTTGATTATCACAGTTCATAGGAATTGCGGGTATGGGTTTTTCAACCACAGGCAAGTCCATCAAGAGCTCTCGAAGCCACTCTGCTTCAACAGTGGATGTGTCTAATGCTGTGAGTTCTGCTTCCATAGTTGACCTCGTTAAGATGGTCTGCTTGCAAGACTTCCAGGAAACAGCGCCACCACCAAGCGTAAACACATAACCACTTGTGGCCTTAGTCTCATCAGCATCAGAAATCCAATTTGAGTCACTATACCCTTCAAGTACCCTTGGATACCCAGAGTAGTGAACTCCATAGCTCGCAGTGCCACTCAAATAACGCAAAACCCTTTCAAGAGCCTGCCAATGAACATCTCCAGGATTTGACACAAATCGACTCAACTTGCTAACAGCAAAGGAGATGTCAGGCCTCGTAGCACTGGCCAAATACATAAGCGAGCCAATAATCTGAGAATATCTCAGCTGATCTTTAGCATCCTTAGGATCTCCCTGATTCTTTCGAACCAACATGCTAGGATCATATGGCGTAGGAGAAGACTTGCAGTCGCTATACCCAAAACGACTCAAGATCTTTTCCACATAGTGAGATTGAAGTAGTGTTATCCCACCATCGTCATCTCTCAGTTGCTTGATGTTCAAGATCACATCAGCCACTCCTAGATCTTTCATCTCAAAACAATGAGATAGAAAGTCTTTGACCTCCTTGATAACATCAAGACTGGTCCCGAATATCAGTATATCATCAACATACAGACATAAGATGACTCCTTGGCCCCCACCATGGCGATAGTACACACACTTGTCAGCTTCGTTAACAACAAAGCCTACAGCAGTTAAAGTTCTTTCAAACTTCTCATGCCACTGCTTAGGTGCTTGCTTAAGACCATACAAAGATTTCAGCAACTTACATACCTTTCCTTCTTGACCACCTACCACAAATCCATCCGGCTGATCCATATAAATCTCCTCATCTAACTCTCCATTTAGGAAAGCCGTCTTAACGTCCATTTGATGAACGAGAAGACCATGCGAGGCAGCCAGGGATAGTAGTACTCGGATAGTGGTCAATCTGGCCACAGGTGAATAAGTATCAAAGAAGTCTTCGCCTTCTTTCTGGGTATAACCCTTAGCAACAAGGCGTGCCTTGTACTTCTCAATAGTACCTTCAGGTCTAAGCTTCTTCTTGAACACCCACTTACATCCTACAGGTTTGCACCCATAAGGACGATCAGTAATTTCCCAAGTTCCATATGCCAAGATGGAATCCATCTCACTGCGAATGGCTTCTTTCCAGTAGTAAGCATCTTGAGATGCATAGGCTTCTGAAAAAGAAGTGGGAGTGTCATCCACGAGGTATACAATAAAGTCATCACCGAAGGTCTTTTTAGTCCTCCGTGTCTTACTCCTAGTAGGAGCTCTATTGTTATCCTCCACAGGATTATCAGAGTGTTCTATCGAAATGGTGGGTTCAGGAATTGTAAATAATTCTTGACTAGATGAACTAGGTATCTCCTGATTTGATGAGCTAGACGAACCTTTCATTGGAAAGATGTCCTCAAAGAAAGTCGCATCATTCGACTCCATAATAGTACCAACACGCATGTCAGGTACTTCAAATTTTACTATCAAAAATCTATAGCCAATGCTGTGAAACGCATATCCCAGAAGAACACAGTCCACGGTCTTTGGCCCAAGCTTTCGCTTCTTGGGTATTGGCAAATTTACCTTTGCCAAACAACCCCAAGTCCGTAAGTAAGAGAGTTTTAACCTTTTCTTTTCCCATTCCTCAAATGGTGTAATTTCTTTGTTCTTTGTGGGAACCCAATTTAGGACATGACACGCAGTCAAGATCGCCTCCCCCCACCATGCCTTGGAGAGACCCGAAGTGTCTAACATGGCGTTAACCAAATTAGTTAGAGTACGGTTCTTTCTTTCAGCCACCCCGTTAGATTGGGGCGAGTAGGGAGGCATCCTCTCATGGATTATACCATGTTCCGCACAAAAAGAATCAAATTCATTGGAAAAGAACTCTCCACCACGATCGGACCTAAGCCGCTTAATCTTTCGATCAAGTTGATTTTCTGCTTCAGCTTTATAGATTTTGAAATAGTTCAAAGCTTCATCTTTAGATTTCAGAAGATACACATAATAGTATCTGGTGGAGTCATCAATTAATATCATGAAATATTTCTTTCCACCTTTTGTCAACTCACCATTCATCTCACAAAGATCTGAATGTATGAGCTCTAGTGGTGCCAAATCTCTTGCCTCCGCAGTCTTATGAGACTTGCGAGGTTGCTTTGCTTGCACGCACACTTGGCACTTAGAGCCCTTGACATTAGTAAATTTCGGAATTAAACTCATGTTGGCTAGCCGCGTCATGCAACCAAAGTTAATATGACAAAGTCGTGAATGCCAAATATTGGACTCATTATCATTGCAAACATGATTAATAACTTTAGTGCATAAGTCTGACAAAGAAAGGCGGAACAAGCCTCCGCACTTGAAGAGAACCAATGAGATCCGAAACGGAAAACTCCTGTCTCTTATGTTTCAGAGAAGTAGCAAAGTTCCTCCATGAAGGAGGAAGTTTGGCAATAATGCCACCGGCCACAAACTTGTCCGGTAAGGTACACTTGAACTGCTCGAGTTCTTTGGCAAGAGACTGTATCTCATGAGCCTGCTCCACAATGGGACGGTCATCAGTCATTTTATAATCATAAAATTGCTCCATGATATACAGCTCAGTGCCAGCGTCGGAAACACCAAACTTGGCTTCCAGCGCATCCCACGCATCCTTGCCATTATCAAATGACATATAGGTGTCAACAATGTTGTCACCAAGAATGTTGAACAAAGCCCCCATAAACATGGTATCGACTTTCTGAAAAGCTTCCTCCTGAGCAGGAGAAAGATCTCCCTCAGGTCTGCCAAGAGAGGCGCTATAGCAGCCTAGGTTTTTCAACCATAGAACTGCTCTCGTGCGCCATCTCTTATAATGGACACCATCAAAGGGAGGCGGTCTGGTAGCCGCGGCCAAACTAGTTGGACTCAGTTTCCTACGATCAGGTTTTTGGATTGTTGAATAAATAAGCAATTTACCATAAGATTTAATCCGAAATAACCAATAATAAAGCAAGATGATAATTGCGGGAATTAACCTAATCATGCATACTAGCAGAATAGAAGAACAGATCACATCTAACACAGATAAACAGATCACATCTACTCCAAACGCTAGTACAAGAAACTGTAACAGAAATTGAAATAGGTAGGAGCAGATTGCATACGGTGCTGCGGGAGGGTTCGCGTTCGCGTTCAGATTCGCGTTCGCGTTGGCGTTGACGTTCGCGTTGGCACCAGCGTCGTTGGCCATGTCGTCGATGTAGAGGGCGCTGATGTCCGGGAAGAAGTCGTCGTCAGGGAAGGAGTCGTCGGTCGACGTGATGCCGTCAGTAGTCGCGCAGAAGCGCTCCCCAAAAACCTGATCGCCCCTCACCCGTACAGGTTCACAAGAGGCGGGGTTCCGGAGGCCTACTGTCCCGTCGTCCGGTGCACGCCAGAAGAGGGGATGGAGAAGGTGTGGCGGCGGCGCAAGGCTCTGGAGGCGAGAGACGGGATGTGATTCGGCGTCATTAGGGTTTGCGCCTAAGCCTGCTTATATAGCGCCGGTCGGGTAAGACGTGGGCCGCAGCCCACGTCCGAGTTAGTAACAGCCCACGATCCGGAAAAACCGGAAACGACTGATAAAGAAATTACTCGCGCGGTAATTTTCCCGAACAGCAAAAAGATAAGTAAGCTCGGCACCGAGGCACATTCCGCAAACCGCGGCGCGCGCGTCGTGACGAGGCGAGGCGAGGCGAGGCGGGCGGCGGAGGAGGAGTAGCGCGCGTGTAAGCCTCTCCTCTTCTCTCACTTTAGGAGGTAGTAGAACACCCCACTATATATATTGGTGCAACTCCCCTCAAACTAGCAAGGTGGGACTAAACTTTGGTGCCACCCCCTGCTAGGCATGAATGGGCCATGAGAATTTCAGAATTTGTATTGGGCCATGGACCAAAGCCCACACCCAAATTCCAACAATCCCCCACAAAGTCTCATTGGCACATCTCATCACATCACATCAAACAGTTCCAGAACATTGTTTATATACCGGTGCGAGGTGGAGACTGTTAAGTTGAACTTCCACTCAGAACTTTATGCTACACTAGATTGCAACTTGAATAGTGGACTATGCCTTGAACTACAAGTTTGGTGCGCACTAGTTTCACACAAAGCCTAGACCGATACTAGGCTGCCGCAAGGCTTCCCCGCGGTTTGGAGCTTATACGTCATACTCCATGGCCTTTCATGAGTTTATTAGAGAGCACCCAACTCCCATAGACTGCGACGTTTGACAGTCGGACTCATATAGGTGTGTTCTTCAAAAGATGTTCTGCAGGGCAACATCTTTGCTATAAACAAGCCACTTAGAACACATTAAGATAAATATCAACCTGCCATGCAGAATAGGAGAGTATTGCATCTATATGGAGTGGTAGTATAGTGTAAGGATACTCTCCTCTTAGCTGACCAACAGCTTGTCTCCCAGCTCTAATTCACGGGATCTCCGATCACATAGAGTGGGTTACCACTGTGGACAACTCAAAGTGTGGGTCTCAAGCCCATCTCCCTCGATGCATTATCTATCACATTGCGTGATAGACCCTTTGTGAAGGGATCTGCCAGATTTTTAGATGTTTGGATATAATCCAACGCAATAACTCCAGAGTTTCTCATTTTACTGACAGATTTCAGTCTCCTCTTCACATGTCTTGATGACTTCATATTATCCTTAGAACTGTTTACTTTGATGATCACAGTTTGATTATCACAGTTCATAGGAATTGCGGGTATAGGTTTTTCAACCACAGGCAAGTCCATCAAGAGCTCTCAAAGCCACTCTGCTTCAACAGTGGCTGTGTCTAATGCTGTGAGTTCTGCTTCCATAGTTGACCTCGTTAAGATGGTCTGCTTGCAAGACTTCCAGGAAACATCGCCACCACCAAGCGTAAACACATAACCACTTGTGGCCTTAGTCTCATCAGCATCAGAAATCCAATTTGAGTCACTATACCCTTCAAGTACCCTTGGATACCCAGAGTAGTGAACTCCATAGCTCGCAGTGCCACTCAAATAACGCAAAACCCTTTCAAGAGCCTGCCAATGAACATCTCCAGGATTTGACACAAATCGACTCAACTTGCTAACAGCAAAGGAGATGTCAGGCCTCGTAGCACTGGCCAAATACATAAGCGAGCCAATAATCTGAGAATATCTCAGCTGATCTTTAGCATCCTTAGGATCTCCCTGATTCTTTTGAACCAACATGCTAGGATCATATGGCGTAGGAGAAGACTTGCAGTCGCTATACCCAAAACGACTCAAGATCTTTTCCACATAGTGAGATTGAAGCAGTGTTATCCCACCATCGTCATCTCTCAGTAGCTTGATGTTCAAGATCACATCAGCCACTCCTAGATCTTTCATCTCAAAACAATGAGATAGAAAGTCTTTGACCTCCTTGATAACATCAAGACTGGTCCCGAATATCAGTATATCATCAACATACAGACATAAGATGAATCCTTGGCCCCCACCATGGCGATAGTACACACACTTGTCAGCTTCGTTAACAACAAAGCCTACAGCAGTTAAAGTTCTTTCAAACTTCTCATGCCACTGCTTAGGTGCTTACTTAAGACCATACAAAGATTTCAGCAACTTACATACCTTTCCTTCTTGACCACCTACCACAAATCCATCCGGCCGATCCATATAAATCTCCTCATCTAACTCTCCATTTAGGAAAGCCGTCTTAACGTCCATTTGATGAACGAGAAGACCATGCGAGTCAGCCAGGGATAGTAGTACTCGGATAGTGGTCAATCTGGCCACAGGTGAATAAGTATCAAAGAAGTCTTCGCCTTCTTTCTGGGTATAACCCTTAGCAACAAGGCGTGCCTTGTACTTCTCAATAGTACCGTCAGGTCTAAGCTTCTTCTTGAACACCCACTTACATCCTACAGGTTTGCACCCATAAGGACGATCAGTAATTTCCCAAGTTCCATTTGCCAAGATGGAATCCATCTCACTGCGAACCGCTTCTTTCCAGTACTCAGCATCTTGAGATGCATAGGCTTCTGAAAAAGAAGTGGGAGTGTCATCCACGAGGTATACAATAAAGTCATCACCGAAGGTCTTTTCAGTCCTCCGTCTCTTACTCCTAGTAGGAGCTCTATTGTTATCCTCCACAGGATTATCAGAGTGTTCTATCGAAATGGTGGGTTCAGGAATTGTAAATAATTCTTGACTAGATGAACTAGGCATCTCCTGATTTGATGAGCTAGACGAACCTTTCATTGGAAAGATGTCCTCAAAGAAAGTCGCATCATTCGACTCCATAATAGTACCAACACGCATGTCAGGTACTTCAGATTTTACTATCAAAAATCTATAGCCAATGCTGTGAAACGCATATCCCAGAAGAACACAGTCCACGGTCTTTGGCCCAAGCTTTCGCTTCTTGGGTATTGGCAAATTTACCTTTGCCAAACAACCCCAAGTCCGTAAGTAAGAGAGTTTTAACCTTTTCTTTTCCCATTCCTCAAATGGTGTAATTTCTTTGTTCTTTGTGGGAACCCGATTTAGGACATGACACGCAGTCAAGATCGCCTCCCCCCACCATGCCTTGGAGAGACCCGAAGTGTCTAACATGACGTTAACCAAATCAGTTAGAGTACGGTTCTTTCTTTCAGCCACCCCGTTAGATTGGGGCGAGTAGGGAGGCATCCTCTCATGGATTATACCATGTTCCGCACAAAAAGAATCAAATTCATTGGAAAAGAACTCTCCACCACGATCGGACCTAAGCCGCTTAATCTTTCGATCAAGTTGATTTTCTGCTTCAGCTTTATAGATTTTGAAATAGTTCAAAGCTTCATCTTTAGATTTCAGAAGATACACATAATAGTATCTGGTGGAGTCATCAATTAATGTCATGAAATATTTCTTTCCACCTTTTGTCAACTCACCATTCATCTCACAAAGATCTGAATGTATGAGCTCTAGTGGTGCCAAATCTCTTGCCTCCGCAGTCTTATGAGACTTGCGAGGTTGCTTTGCTTGCACGCACACTTGGTACTTAGAGCCCTTGACATTAGTAAATTTCGGAATTAAACTCATGTTGGCTAGCCGCGTCATGCAACCAAAGTTAATATGACAAAGTCGTGAATGCCAAATATTGGACTCATTATCATTGCAAACATGATTAATAACTTTAGTGCATAAGTCTGACAAAGAAAGGCGGAACAAGCCTCCGCACTTGAAGAGAACCAATGAGATCCGAAACGAAAAACTCCTGTCTCTTATGTTTCAGAGAAGTAGCAAAGTTCCTCCATGAAGGAGGAAGTTTGGCAATAATGCCACCGGCCACGAACTTGTCCGGTAAGGTACACTTGAACTGCTCGAGTTCTTTGGTAAGAGACTGTATCTCATGAGCCTGCTCCACAATGGGACGGTCATCAGTCATTTTATAATCATAGAATTGCTCCATGATATACAGCTCAGTGCCAGCGTCGGAAACACCAAACTTGGCTTCCAGCGCATCCCACGCATCCTTGCCATTATCAAATGACATATAGGTGTCAACAATGTTGTCACCAAGAATGTTGAACAAAGCCCCCATAAACATGGTATCGACTTTCTGAAAAGCTTCCTCCTGAGCAGGAGAAAGATCTCCCTCAGGTCTGCCAAGAGAGGCGCTATAGCAGCCTAGGTTTTTCAACCATAGAACTGCTCTCGTGCGCCATCTCTTATAATGGACACCATCAAAGGAAGGCGGTCTGGTAGCCGCGGCCAAACCAGTTGGACTCAGTTGCCTACGATCAGGTTTTTGGATTGTTGAATAAATAAGCAATTTACCATAAGATTTAATCCGAAATAACCTATAATAAAGCAAGATGATAATTGCGGGAATTAACCTAATCATGCATACTAGCAGAATAGAAGAACAGATCACATCTAACACAGATAAACAGATCACATCTACTCCAAACGCTAGTACAAAAAACTGTAACAGAAACTGAAATAGGTAGGAGCAGATTGCATACGGTGCTGCAGGAGGGTTCGCGTTCGCGTTCAGATTCGCATTCGCGTTGGCGTTGACGTTCGCGTTGGCACCCCACTATATATATTGGTGCAACTCCCCTCAAACTAGCAAGGTGAGACTAAACTTTGGTGCCACCCCTGCTAGGAATGAATGGGCCATGAGAATTTCAGAATTTGTATTGGGCCATGAACCAAAGCCCACATCCAAATTCCAACACATGTCACATCCATGGAATATACCTGGTCAAACCACATACTAAAACTGAGATAAGTACGCACTGTCCTTGGCAATGTGATCACAGCAGGCATTCCCCCAAAACCGAGACAAACTTCTCGGCTGCTTCCGCTTCCATTGGTTAGAACGAGGTAGTAGACTCGCTCTCGGTGCGTCCATCGAACGTCAAAGTTGGGCAGCCGCGATGGTCGTCCATCGGTCGGTCTCGCAAAGAGCCAGCAAGAAGCGGCAGGTGCCATGGGCGTAAGAAAGTGTTAGCTAATGTGAACCTTCCAGGCGATAGAGTTTGAGTACAGGAAATGTCTTCTGCCAGCGGGTGTATGCCGTATCAGCATTGCACGTCCTGCTGAAATTCGGTGGTTTTGCACTGGATCGGTTGCCGAAACTAGCAATAGGGGAAGGAATTGTGAGTGTATATACCACCTTCTGTTTCAGAAAACAGAGGTAGGTATTATTTTTGTTAAAAGTTAAAGCACACTAAGTTTGACTGAAGTTATACACACAAATATCGCTATTTACAATAAAATGAATGAATAATACCCTATGGAAATACATAAGGGATCTATTGATATAGACCTGCTAGTGTAGATGATCATATTTTTGTCTCTGGACTTGGTAAAACTTATACGATGTTAACTTTTGACTAAATTTATATATCTTGTCTTACGGCCGGAATGGAGAGAGCATGAGATCATTTTCAATTCTTCCACTAATCATGGAGGCATGACGATTTCTCTGCTCTGAATAGTGTATATTGCTGCATGTCTTCTAAATTTTAAAGTGGGAATTGAATATTTAAAACTTTGACCAATTAATATACATAAAAATACTCCAATTATCATGTGTAAATGATATTTGTTGACCTATCATTATAGAATGATGAGGTCTCCTAGCAAATATATGAAGATAAGGTAGCGGTCAAATGCTTGTTTTATAATATTGGGGGCAAAATAATGGAACAAACAATTGTCAAATAATACTACTCCCTCTGTTTTTGTTTATTTCACGTTTTGGGTTTAGTCAAAGTCAAACTTTACAATGTTTGACCACATATTTTTGTAAAAATATTAACATATACAATACAAATTATATGGTATTATCATCGTCATAAAATATATTTTAATATTATATATTTTGGCATTACGGATGTTAATATTTGTTCATATAATATTGATCTATATTTACAAAGGTTGACTTTAACTGAAATCAGAACACGAAGTAAATAAAACCAGAGGTAATACTCCATTAGCAGGCTATGTTCAGGAAAGCTGCAGTTCGGACTTAAGCGGGGATTGGCGCGATAACCTGTCATGCTCTGCACTCCGCGAAGATGAGGAGAATACGACCTCAATTAAACTTGTTAGAAAAGGAGTTGACTACATCATTTAGTAGTGGTAAATAACCAAGGAAAGGAACACCACTAAAGTCAACTATTGACGAGGGAACGACCCCTCGGCTCGTCGATATTGGCCTATCTGCTACAGCCCAAATCTTCCAAACCACATTGTCCATGCTCGAGCGAATGGTCCCCTCAAATTGCCCGTTGTAAGCCGAGGAGCATGTGTATATTCCATTAGTGGTGAGTTTCCAAATGATAGTGTCCAGGATGTCATCGTGTAAGGTGAGACAAGAGGTGTAGCTCCAAAGGGAGGTGAACTCTTGTAGTTGTTGGATGTTGAGCCCCGCCAAGATGTCAAGTTGACGGACCCAAGCTTCGTCGGTGATGGCCTTTCGAACACTCCCAAGTTTTTTGTCGTGAGATGGCATAAATCAGGGTGCCAAAACTTTAGGGTTGATCCCATCCACCCAAGAATCCTCCCAAAAAGAAGCCTTGGTGCCATTTCCAATGGTCACGCTAGTAAGCGCATAGAATAGTTCCATGTCATCTTTGTTGCATGGGTTTTCCATGCCAACCCAAGGTCTATCCGGCGAGGTCCATGCTAGCCAAGGCCAACAAAGATGCAAAGCTCTAGCAAACTTCTCCATGTTGAGGATGCCAAGGCCTCCTTGACTTGTTGGGCGACGTGCAATTTACCTTCATTTTCCCACGGAGACTTGTTCCGTGCCCGCCCAAAAGAAGCTCCGAATGAACTTAATGACCGTTTGTGGAGCTTCTACCGGCACATGGAGGGCAGTGAGAGGATATATAGTTTGGCTTGGTCAAACCGTATAGGTTGCTCAGTGGAGATTAAATGATCAAGATACGAGGTGCAAACTCCTGAAACTGAAATTCATAAATGTAAAAGCATTGGTATTGGCATATGAGTGTGGATTTCCTACCACCGGGGATAGCTGCCACCCCTACTGCCACCGTTTGATCTGTCTAGAGATCTGGGTTGTACCTACCTGCCATTTGGAGTTAAGCAGAAGCATAGCTGGTAATTAGTAATTAGAGGCGGTCGTTGTCGGCCTCTTTGTGTCAGACAATATTTTCCCGTAGCCGTAGGTAGTACCTCTACGCCGAGAGCGTCAATTTGACGCGCGGGCGGCCTGGCGCGCGATATCGTGTTCGCTGTTATGGGCCTCGGGATGTGTTGGTGTCAGAGTGTGGGAGGTAATACGGCCTGATATACGCGGACATGAACAGCGCATGTATTCCTTGCGAACAGGTGAGACAGCGGACTCGGAACAAGTTAGCTGGTAGAGATAGCTGTGCACCACGCGATGGTAAATGCAGCGAGCAGCCTAATTGGTGGGTGAGAAATCAATGAGACTAGTCAGCTAGCTGTTCTTGTCCATGTCAGGGTTCTGGGCATGTGCAAACACGTCCCATGTGTTCCAAAATTATGTGCTGTCATGGTAAAATGAGGTCCCCTAATCTCACGTGACGTCGATTGATAAATTACCACGCTAAAAAAGGAACATATATATCGTGCCATTATGTAAACAAGAACATAATCTGGTTTTTTTCCTAAATTTTTTGATTGCACATTGATCGCTGACTTTGGTTGGCTCTGGTGAATTATTTTCATTGATATTGTAACACATAACGTGTTATCGTACAAGAAAAATGTCATCATTTTCTTGATTTCCGATACTCCCTCCATACCGGATTATAGAGCAATTACGTACTTTGAGACAAAACTTTAATCTTTAATTTTAGTCAAAAAATATAAGATATATTATATAAAAATTACACCATTGGATTCATATTTAAAAGAACTTTTTAATATTATTTTATGTCAAATATCGCATATTATCTTGATTAAAATTAATGGTTAAATTTTTTCTTAAAATATATAATTGCCCAATAATTTGGTATGGAGGAAGTAATATAAAAGAGTTAATCATGCCCGCTAATCTCATGGTTTACCTGGTTTTTCAATGATTTTTAAGGATATTATCCCCGCCCTAGGCTCGGTTGGTTTACCTGACTAATTATTGTACGTGGGCCTCTTTCTATTTAATCGCCAAGCTAATGAAGCTTTGCCCAGCCCCAACATGCCCAGAAAGTTGCATGTGTTCCTCTAACCTGACACGTTTCTGACAAGGCCTTGTGACTAGCTTCGTGTGCGCTGGGCACCGGATCTTTGCGTTGGCACAGATGTGGCGTGTTCCATCGGAGGGGGGCCCGTCGGGGGAATACCCATATCTACGCCTATTTCCGGAATGATGGCCAGTGGAATACGGCCCGGGCGGGTATCCCCAGGTGTTCTGAGCGGTGGTGATTTGCAGCCTCAGGCCGCTCGACCACCAAAACGATTTTTCGCTCTACGCCCTACAAGGCTACAAGACATGTTTATTTGAAAATAGTGCCGACTGTCATCATTTGCAAATGTAGCATACCCAACTCTATGTATAGGCAAGTGTTCGCATGCGTAGACATATGCCGCTATGTGCATGCAAGGTCTCTCAAGCTCATTGTTCTTTTCGAGCGCAATATGATAGTTGTCTCTAAAATCCATATATATATGCATAAAATCGTCTGCTTTTCTTTGCCACTTCCTGACTCCATGTGTTCTAAAGTCCAATAGCAAGCTAGTCATTTTCAATATTCAACATTTTTTTTTGTTTTTACTTATTTTTGTCCATGGTAGTTAATCACTATTTTAAGCAGTCATAGCAAAAGAGTTATGTATGATTGCAAAATTTACATTTTATAATCTCAAAAATATAAATTATCAATTTCAGAAATATATATTGTTATTATCTAAATACACTAAAGTTTGGCATTATTTAAAGGAATATAATTTAGACAATTTTTATTATATTTAAAATTCTAGCCCCCCTCTGAAACAAAGAAAAAGGTGTGTGCCGCTCGAAGGACTGGTTTAGGACCTACCGTGCACGATTTATTTGAGACTTCGTCACGGGTGGCACCGCTCGAATATTTTGAGGAACACAGATGCATTTCTCTCATTTTTGCAAAGGGTACTGTCATGTATTTGCAGGATTCATTTTCTGCAATAGAGAAAAGTCTTGGCGGTACTTGCATTTTCTAATGAGATGGCTATTATAAGTTCGAAGAACTTGCAGCTGATCGATTGCAAGCTTGTCTAGCTTTTCCTCTTCCCCACCTAAACGAATGAAATGGATGCTCTGACTCCCGCACTCGGGAAAAGGGGAGCTACTTAAACTGACAAAAAGTGAGTGGTCTAGGCCGCTTTCCTTGACTTTGAGTTGGATCTCATTCTTCTTCCCGGCACAAAAAGAGGGTAGACTTCATCCGAGACACATGGGTTCTGTCGTCCATCAGGCCCCCCCGCCTTACAAATGGGCCATCCCCCTTAATGAATCGAATGGTCCTTCGACCCTCATTTGATTCCGACGGCCGGCATAGATGAAATCTCATGAGACCCGCCCACTATTACTACAAAAAGCCCTGCCCTGGCACCTTCGCTAGACGGAGAGTAAGCGACTTCTATTAGCACCGGACCGTCGAGTCGAATTTTGCATGTCCACTTTGATTGCTTCTAAGACCAAAGAAATGAGCAAAACGCTACCGTGAATGCAACTAATCAAATACCATGTTCAAACTTTTGAGCAGTTTATGTTAATAGCTCATGCTCTAGCATTCCCATAACTGGATCAAGTGGATTTTGTTGAAACTTCCTGCATTTCAATATCCTCACTAAGTCACTAATTGATTGCGTCTTCCCATTCTTTTTCTTGTGGACTTTTCGGAGCAACCGGCAGGAGCTCTGCCTTTTCATTAAGAAGGGGGAAAAACCACACGTCGTACAGAGAGTGCCATGTTTTTGATTATTGCGGAAACATGCCAAAACCACATAGACAAATCAAAAACCAAAAAAAAACTAGTCTGGCTCGGCTGGGATAGCCGGCACGTAGGTGTTAAACGCACGTTCCCTCTGAAGGATGTCCTCCTTGGCAATGGCGGCGACCTCAACGTAGGTAAGCCTCTTGCCCGTGAAGATACGCCGATTCCTTTCTTTCCAGGCATTCCATAAGACGTAGAGCAGGCGCCCACTGATACGCTTCTGCTCTTGTTTGGGCTTGCCAGTGATCATCTCATCCCACCACTCGGAGATGGTCGGGAAGATCTGCCCATCCCTTCCAGGCGTAGGGGCATCGTCCCCTTGATGCAGAGTATTCCACACGGCGGTCGTGAAGGGGCAATCTTTGCAAAGATGTTTTGCCGTTTCTGGTGAACTGAGGCAAAGAGGGCAGCTGGGGTCGTGAGGCCATCCCCTGATAGCAAGCATGTCTGCCGTTAAAAGCTTTCCATGAAGAGCAAGCCAGGAGAAGAGCTTGCACTTTGGCTCAGCAAGAGCGGTCCAAATCTTGTTGGCTGCGAACTTCGGGAAGCTCCCCATGAACTGAGCATGGTAGGCTGAGTTGGCGCTATAATTCCCATCCGTTGTCAAGGACCAGGCGATAGAGTCAGGCTGGTCAGGCGAGAGGTTCGTGGCCGCGATGATGTCCCAGACCTCCAAGTATTGCGAAAGCTGGACCGCGGTGTTCAGCCTTGCAATAGAGCGAATCCAGCAGCCGTCAGTGATCTCCTTTGCGACGCTGCGATTCTTGCGGGTAGCAATCTTGAATAGCTGTGGCGCCCAGCTGCGCAGAGGACCCCTTTCACACCAGCTATCATTCCAGAAAGAGGCGGTCTGCCCGTTGCCGAGAGTGATTTTCGTGGCAGAACGGAAAAGAGACTTCTCGGCTTCATCGCATGGGAGCTTTGAGCCCGCCCAAACACGCTGGGGATCAGTCCATTGTAGCCAGAGCCAACGAAGCCTAAGCGCACGACCAGTCCGCTCCAGGTCAGGCATGCCAAGGCCACCCAAATCTTTAGGTCTACACACCGTCTTCCAGTTAATCAAAGCATGGCCTCCGGAAGCGTGTTCCCCCTCATCTCCAACCCAGACAAAGTTTCTTGCAATCTTTACAATCTGGACACGGGCCCAGCAAGAGAGCGGTATGGCGGTGGCATGATAAACAGCCGTGGCCATGAGCACGGTCTTGGCGAGAGTAATCCTTCCAGGACGCGCAAGGTTTTTCCCCATCCACCCTGGGAGTTTACTGGCGATCTTGTCAATGAGAGGCTGCAAATCCACCTTCCGCAGACAACGAAAGTGTAGAGGTAGGCCCAAATATTTCCCAGGGAAGGTGGCGACTTTTGCAGGTGAAAGAGCATTTCCCGCCTAATTGATTTTGGCGTTTGTTAACAATACATTATCTATTAATGTGGTGATTATGCTTTGCAGGATTTTATTATGTTCTTGCACAAGATATTGGGTTTCCTAAGTTACACTTGATAATTATCATTACCCAAAGGAAATTATTGAGGAAATGGTGCTAATATGCTCTGGGAGAAGTTTCATATGAAGGTTGGCCAGGAAGGCCGACTTTAGCCGGTCCCCAGACCGGCTATAGCCGGACTGGCTTGTTTCGGAAGATGCTATGCGCCTCTGGTCTAACCCGGCTATTTGTCCGGCTATTTCCGGCAGGGCCGGATTTTTCAGACCGGCTATAGCCGGTGTGGAGGCCGGCTTTAGCCGGACTTAACTCCGGCTTTAGCCGGACTTTCTGGCAGGCAACGGTCTAATTTTTGGGGGGGTATAAATACCCCCACCTTCTTCCCCAATGGGTAGCTCGTCCAAAAAGAAGAAGAACACCATTATTTGAGCCACCAAATCAACTAGATCTCCTCCCTCAACCCACCAAAGCTCTTGATCTTTGGAGAATCGAAGGAGAAGACCATCATCTACATCCTCACCGAAGCGATTTGATTTCCCCTCTCATTTGCTTGAGGGCCCTTGTGTCTTGGGTTCCCTTGTGTCCCAAGACCTTGATTTGTGTATTTGATATATTGCTACTTGTTGTTTGACAGCATTGTGTTGTGCTTGGGAGCCTCCAATTCGGTTGTGGATGCGTGCCCCAAGATTGTAAAGGCCGGTTCCGCCTTGAGGAATCCCTTAGTGGAAAATGAGCTAGGCCTTTGTGGCGGAAGCTTGCACCGGAGAATAGGGTGAGCCTTTGTGGCGTTGGTTAGGCCTTTGTGGCAACCACACCCCTCCAACGTAGACGTACTTCCCCTAAAAAGGAAGAAACTACGGGAACTACATCCGTGTCTCCGTGTGCTCCACTCTCGGTTACCTCTATCCTTTATTGCCTTTACTTATTGTATCTTGTTTAGCTTGCTAGTTGACATATAGGTAAATTCACCTTAGTTGCATATCTAGAGAATTTACCTTTGTGTCAAGCCTAAATTGAAAAAGTATTAAAATTTGAGTAGCACCTATTCGCCCCCCCCCTCTAGGTGCCCATACGATCCGTTCAATTGGTATCAGAGCCTCGGCTCTTATTTCGGGCTTAACCGCCTAAGAGTATGGATCCACCACCTAAGGAGGGCTCGGAGGGCTCGGGTCAAGTTTCCATGGGTGAGTTCAAATCCTTGGAATCATCCATGGCTTCCATGACATCTCAAATAAGTGAGTTGCGTGAAATGATGGCGCAACTCATGCAAGCTAAAACTACTAATGCTTCTCCACCTCCGGAAAAACCCGCTACTCCACAAGTGGAGAATGTGGGGATAGATGAGGAGGGTGCCGACAAAAATGGCGATGCTAAGTCTTCCACCAAGGACGACGGGAAAGGTGAATACCCACATTGGTATTCACCCGACCCGCCGGTTCCTCATCCTCATATTAACCATAGAGGTGATCCGCCTAAGCTTGATGCATTAAACTTTGGTCAATGGCAATATCAAATGATCTCTCATATGCGCAGTTCTTGCATTGAGCTTTGGAGGATTGTTGAAGAAGGATTCAAGGCCGTGGATCCCACCAACATGACAAGAAGAGAGATGGTCAATAGTCAACTCAATGCCACCGCTCTCCAGATGATTCAAGTCACCGTTGGGCCCAAGGACTTGCCTCACATCCAACATTTCTCCACCGCCAAAGAAGCTTGGCAAGGACTCTCCGACGTATTTGTTGACAATGAGAGCATGAAGAAAACAAGATATATTGCCTTCTCAAATCAAGCGGAGGGTTTCTTCATGATGGATGGTGAGGATCATCAAGAGATGTATAGAAGACTCAAGGCTATTGCTACCACCTTCAAGAACCTCGGTGCTCACCATATTGATGATGAGTGGATCAAGATGAAGTACATTCTTGCTCTCACTCCATATGAGCCCGCGGATGTGAAGAGTGTTCAAGGAAAGCACAACTTCAATGAGATGACCTCCAATCAAGTGATGCAAGAGATTCAAGCCTACAAGGTTTCCGCACAAAATGCGGAAGATGCTCGTGCTCGTGCCATAGGAATGCAAAGAAGCTCCAATCTTGCATTAAAAGCTAGTGTGGTTGAGAAAGAGGTTCCACATCAAGCAAGCATTGAAGCAAGGCTTGAGATGTGTCCCGAGGACATAAGACATGAGTACAATGAGCACATGGCCTTCTATGGAAAAACCTTTTGGGTTGATCCACACAAGGCTAAAGAAGACAATCAAAGAAGAAGCAAGTCAAGTGGCTATCAAAGGAATGACAACAATGGTCAAAGGGTGAGGACATGCTACAATTGCAATGATAGATTTCACTTTGTTGCCGAGTGTCCTTATGAGAAGAGAGAAGACCATGGTGGAAAGCTCATCTTCAAAAGCAAGACCAAGTCACCTTCCAAGAAGCCATTTGTGAAGAAGGGTGGACCAAAGAAGAAACAACCGAAGTTTGTGTTCTTGACTCAAGAAGAGTACTCCGCAAGTGAGAGTGATGAAGAAGAAACCACAACTAGTGAGATGGTCGCAATGGCAACCACCTCCACTTCCTCCACATCACTCTTTGAATCCCCCAATGAGGACTCTCTTGTCAAGAACGTCAAGTGCCTTATGGCCAAGTCTTCCGAGGTATCACCCACATCTTTCTCTTCCTCTAAGACAAATGATGCTTCCTTGAATGATCTTGCTAGTCTTAGAGTAAAGGAAGAAATTGTTGCTTTTGATGATTATGTGTCTAGTGTAGATGGTGTTCACAAGCTTCACTTTGAACATCTATTGAGCCAATATGGTAAAACTCTTGAAAAACTAGATGAACAAATGAGGCTTGAAAAAGAATATGCTCAAGATATTGCCTCACTAACCGAGTCTCTTGAAGAAGAGCAAGAGGAACGAGCAACTCTTGAAGAGAAGCTCGATTCCATTGAGGAAGCTAATAATGAAGTAGTTTCCAAACTCATTAAAGAGCGTGACCATGCTCGTGCTAAAGTAAAAATGCTTAAAAAGGAAAAAGTTGAATTTGGTGTTGGTCATGATATACTTGTTAAGGATTTAGAAGATCTTGACAAGGCTCACAAGGCCTTGAAAAGTGAACACTCTATTCTTACCAAGTCACATGAACAACTTCAAATTCAATTGACTAAGAATAATGTGCCTAGTTCTTCTACTTCTACTTGTGATCATGCAAATGTTATTGAATAAAATGCTAGGTTGAAAGATGAGCTTGCCAAGTCCTCCATTCTCATAGGTGAGAAAAACTTGAATGACCTTTTGAGTAAGCAAAAGGCATTCGGTGATAAAACGGGGATTGGCTTTGTCTCAAAGAAGAAGAAGAAGAACAACAAGAAAAAGAAGGCCAAGCCCGCACAAGCAAAGAAGGATCCTATTGTGGGTGGCAAAGCCACTCATGATGATCATGCGGGAATTGCTAACCCTCACTATGTTTTATTTCGTGATTATTATGGTGATGTTTATGCAAAATATGTTGGTCCAAATGATGGTTATGTTGCTTGGTCTATTTGGGTTCCAAAGACCCTTGTTGCTAACAAAAGAGGACCCATTGAAAAATGGGGACCTAAAACCAAGCAATGATCTCTTGTAGGACTATGCTTCCGGTGGATCGAAATGGGTGCTTGATAGTGGATGCACAAGTCATATGACCGGAAGCAAGGAGATTTTGACGGAGATGAGACCTAATGACAACCACATAACTGTCACTTATGGAGACATGTCACAATCCGAGGTATTGGGTCTTGGCAAGGTGGTGGTCGCACCGGATATTTCCCTTGTGGACGTCATGCTTGTTGAGACCCTGGGTTACAATTTACTTTCAGTTTGTGCACTTGGTAAGATGGGGTTTGCCGTCTTCATTGATAATGAAATTGTGGTACTCTTGTGGAGCAAGTCTCTAAAGGTCGCTTTCGTTGGGCACATTGAAAACAACTTGTATGTGGTGGACTTCTCGGGGAAAACCACTACAAGTGCAATGTGTTTATTTGGAAAGGCCGATGTGGGTTGGATTTGGCATCGCCGACTAGCCCATGTCAATATGAGAACTTTGCAAAGCCTTCACAAGGGTGGCCACATACTCGGACTAAAAGAGAATGTTTCTTTTGCCAAAGATCGTGTTTGCAGGGCTTGCGTTCTAGGAAAAATGCATGATTCTCCCCACCCAAGCAAGACTATCATTTCTTCCAAGAGGATCTTGGAGCTCCTTCATGTGGATCTTTTTGGTCCTCCCTCTCATGCAAGTCTTGGTGGGAAGAAATATTGTTTGGTGATTGTTGATGACTATTCAAGATATACTTGGGTCTACTTCTTCAAGCATAAGAGTGAGACTCAACAAACCGTCATCGACTTTGCCAAGGAAGTTGAACGTCAACATGGGCAAACTATTTTGGCAATTAGAAGTGACAATGGCTCGGAGTTCAAGAACTACACCTTAAATGGATTTCTTAGTGATGAGGGGATTCGTCATCAATATTCCGCTGCATACACCCCTCAACAAAATGGTGTAGCCGAGAGGAAGAACCAGACTCTTATGGATATGGCTAGGTCCATGTTGGCGGAGTTTAAGTCTCCATACAACTTTTGGGCCGAAGCTATCTCTACGGCTTGTCACTCTTCAAAACGGCTCTTCCTCCGCAAAGGCCTAAACAAGACTCCATATAAAATACTCACCGGAAGCAAGCCCAACATCTCCTACTACCGGGTTTTCGGGTGTAAGTGTTTCTTTCAAAGAAAAGGAGTTCGTTTAGGTAAATTTGATCCGAAAGCAATAGAAGGTATTTTTGTTGGTTATGGTGCCAAATCCCACACTTATCGAGTCTTCAACAAGTCCACCGGACATGTTGAAGAATCTTGTAGTGTGGTATTCGAAGAGAATGACGGCTCCCAAGGGGGGCGAGATGTTGTTTCTTGTGATGTAGATGATGAAATACCTCGAGAAGCCATAGGAAGAATGGGCGTGGGATTTTTCCGCCCTATTGAGGGACACCTTGTGGCGGACCGAGAAGGACTATGCTCTACTCAAGTGGAGCCTTCATCTTCACAAGCTCAACAAGCCTCTCCCAAGGAAGCAACTAATGCACCAACCGAAGAACAAGACAAGGACCTTCATGAAGAAGAAGGGGCACCACCATCCTCTCCGGTTATCTCAACCGCCCCCAATTCTTCACAAGACCATGATCAACCTACTCATGAAGATAATGATGATCAAGGTCAATTCAATGGTCAAGACGGGGACCAAAATGATCAAGATGATCAAGTGACTCCTCCAAGGTCAAATGAGGAGATCGAAGCCCGTCGCAAGAAAAGAGTTGAAAGGGATTTGGAGCTTAAAGGTCATACCCTTGAGAGGGTTATTGGGGATTTAAGAAGCAAAGTGTCAACCCGGCGTCAATTGGCACAATTTAGCTCTCATCATGCTTATATCTCCATGGTTGAACCCAAGAAAGTATTTGAAGCTCTTGAAGATCCGGATTGGTTGGATGCTATGCATGAAGAACTCAACAACTTCAAGCGCAATAATGTATGGGTGTTAGTAGAGAAGCCAAAGGAGTGCCGCAATGTGATTGGCACAAAGTGGATATTCAAGAACAAGCAAGATGAGCATGGAATTGTTGTAAGAAACAAGGCAAGATTGGTTGCTCAAGGTTTCTCTCAAGTTGAAGGCATTGACTTTGGAGAGACTTATGCTCCCGTGGCTCGTCTTGAGTCCATCTGTATCCTTCTTGCATATGCCACTCATCATAATTTTAAGTTGCAACAAATGGATGTTAAAAGTGCATTTCTTAATGGTCCATTGAAAGAGGAAGTGTATGTTAAGCAACCCCCGGGGTTTGAGGATCTCAACTTCCCTAACCATGTCTACAAACTCCATAAGGCACTCTATGGCCTTAAACAAGCCCCACGTGCGTGGTATGAGCACCTTAGGGAGTTGTTGTTAGACCGTGGGTTTGAAGTTGGGCAAATCGATCCCACTCTTTTTACTAAGAGGGTAAATGGGGAGCTTTTCGTATGCCAACTATATGTTGATGATATTATCTTTGGCTCTACTAACAAAGCTTTTAATGATGAATTTGCTAAGCTTATGACCGATAGGTTCGAGATGTCTATGATGGGCGAAATGAAGTTCTTTCTTGGTTTTGAAATCAAGCAATTGAAAGAAGGGACTTTCATTAATCAAGCCAAATATGTCCAAGACATGCTCAAGAGGTTCAAGATGAAGGAACTAAATGGGGCCGTCACACCAATGGCCACAAAATGTCATCTTGAACTTGATCCCAATGGTAAAGATGTGGATCAAAAGGTATACCGTTCTATGATCGGTTCTTTGCTTTACCTTTGCACATCTAGACCCGATATTGTGTTGAGTGTAGGTGTGTGTGCAAGGTATCAAGCCGCTCCTAAAGAAAGCCACCTTATGGCGGTTAAGAGAATCTTTCGATATCTGGTTCATACCCCAACTTATGGGCTTTGGTATCCCAAAGGCTCGGATTTCTCTCTTTGTGGCTTCACGGATTCGGATTGGGCCGGTGACAAGGATGATAGGAAATCAACCTCCGGAGCTTGCCAATTTCTTGGTAGGTCTTTGGTGTGTTGGTCTTCTAAGAAGCAAAATTGTATATCTCTCTCCACCGCCGAAGCCGAATACATTGCCGCCGCAAGTGGATGCACTCAATTATTGTGGATGAGGCAAACTTTAAAGGAATATGGTGTCAATTGTGACAAAGTGCCTCTTTTATGTGATAATGAGAGTGCTATCAAGATAGCCTATAATCCGGTGCAACATTCAAGAACCAAGCATATTGAGATCCGGAATCATTTTATTAGAGATCATGTTGCCCGTGGTGATATTGAGCTTGCATATGTGAGCACCAAGGATCAACTTGCCGATATATTCACGAAGCCCCTTGATGAAGCAAGATTTGGATATTTGAGGAATGAGCTAAACATCATTGATTCAAGGAGTGTGGCTTGAGCATCTTGCAAATACACCTATTCTTCAATACTTGTTTGGTTTAGGTGTGGGCATGGAGATAGGGGGAGTGCGGTCCTAATTAATTGGGCTATCCCTCCCCCCATAATGCCAATAGTGACAAAATTGTTCTCTTTCTATCATTTTTGTGATATATGAGTTTCAATGACGAGTATTGGTTATGGACCCAAGATATATCTTCGCGGTCCAATGCCATAACACTCATACATGGTGGCCTCGGCCACCGACCTCTTCTTTTCGAAGAGTTGATTCCTTGCAAATTCTATTTGAGTTTATTGAACTTTTTCGTCATTGTCTCTATCCTTGAAATGGGAAGGCACTTGCATTGGATCTTCCAAAGATTTCTTGTGTTTGCAATGCCAAGTGCCGAGAACCACTCCATGCATGTTTTCTATCCTAAGCCCACTTATCTAAAGCCAAAGCATCCTATCTTGCATGCCAGAATTCTCTTCAAACTGAATCTATCCATTTTACCCCATCTAGACCGGCTTTAGCCGGTCTGTCACCGGAAATAGCCGGTGTCCGGCTTTAGCCGGTCTCCCCGGCTATAGCCGGCCTGGGGTTTTCGAGCCCAAATCATAAGGTCGTGGGGGTGAGGGTTTCCTCAGTTATCCCCCACGCCTATCTCTGATCGAGCTCCTCCTCCCTTGGACCCGCCGCCGCCGCCGTCACTCGCCTCTCCTCCGGCCGCCGGAGCCCCCTCCTCGGCCGGTCATCCTCTCCGGCGCCCTCCCCATGGACCAGGGTACCCCCTACTCTCTCCTCTCTCTCTCCCTAGGTCTCCCTAGGGTTAGGGTTAGTTGATTTTGTGGTACCTTGTTGTTCATCTGGGAATGTTTGGATTCATGATTCCTCCTACATTGCATAGATTGAAAACACCTGACTAGTTTTGGTGGCCTACTCCTGAGATTTCGTTTTTGCTCATCTGGTCCGGCTAAAGCCGGTGTCAGACCGGCTATTGCCGGCCTGAGACCGGAAATAGCCGGTGTAGATCACCAAGTACTGTCATGCTTTTTCCTTTTGTGCTATTGCTCTTTGATCCTCTGGCATGCATGCTCATTCTCTATGCTATCTTCCTATGTGCTGTTTGCAGGTGGTTCTCGACCCAAGAGGTCTCGCTATGTTGATCCCTCTCTTGCCCGCCGTCAAGAGCATCACGATGCTCGTATGACAGCTGCTATGAAGAAGAAGCGGTTGGAAGAACGCAAGAAGAAATCTCTGTTTGCTAACATTGGGGATCTCAAGAAGCTGTCCAAGCAAGAGTACCGTGAGTTCCGTGAACAGAAGTTCTATGCCTTGCCAAGGGACATCGACAGTGGTTCCTTCTACCGGTCAGAACATCAAAGGATCTATGAGCAGGTGTATGAGACCATGAGCACAAAGGTGTGCCCCATGAAGTTCACCAACATTGCATCGTTGTCCAGGGATGAGTACTTTGCTGATGCTCTCTGGGTCACTCAGAAGTTGGGTTTACACAAGTTGATGGTCTTCAGACAAGACTATAATCCTCGTTTGATCCAGCAGTTCTTTGCCACTTTGGAGTTTGGTACTCGGGATGAGGTTGGTTTTACTTGGATGTCAGGTGAAGTGAGGAAGAGCTCTACCATCTCTCGCTTCGGGCAGCTCTTGGGCTATAGGTTTGATGGCATTCATCGACCTAGAGGTGCTCGTTTGCATCTTGACACCACAGAGTACAACAAGAGGAAGATCCAGTGTCTCTATGGTCCCGGGGGCAGAGCGGGAGAGACTGCAAATCTCCTTCCCCTCTATGATATTCTACTTCGGATGTTCCGTGCCAACATTGCTCCAAGTGGGGGCAACAATGATTCCATCAGAGGTGGACTTGTGCATTTACTCCACCATGCCCATCTTGTCTTCGAGGCCGGAAGAGATTGTGAAGGGATGGAGCTCGATGTGATGTACTTCATCTTCATGGAGATGAAGATTGCTATGCTTGATAGGAAGATCCCTCCTTATGCTCCATTTATCATGAGGTTCATCATTGACAGAGGCATTGAAGGAGACTTTGAGAGTGAGCAAGATTTGCTTGATGAAGAGTTGGAAGTACACAAGCCCAACAAGCTCTACAAGAAGACCGCTCATTTGGTGTCTAGCACCTCAAGTGCTTTTCCCTCTTCGAGTGATGTGTTGGGTGGCAACCGCTATGCTAGTGGTTCTAGGAGGAAGAATGCGGATCCACCAAGTGGTGGAATGGGTCAAGAGATGAAGAAGCTCAAGTGATGGCAAAGGGCTTTGTTTTGCATGAACAATGATGTGCGTCAAACTCAACACAAGGACTATGTGGACCGCAAGCACATTCACAAGAAGCAAAGGGATTTGGATGCTCGTTTGAGGGCTGTGGAGAAGGGCAAAGGAGCTAGCCATGAAGAGGAGTCCCAAGAGCAAGATCTATCTGAGGACACTTTTTCATTTGGCAAGTGGAATGAGGGCTCATCTTTTGATTGGAAGGAGTTAGCCGAAGTCACCTCCAAGGGCAAGGAAGCCATTGATGAGGAAGACGAAGAAGGAGATGGAGATGATGATGAAGAGGAAGACGATGATGACCAAGAAGATGATGAGGAAGATGAGGACTTCGATGACGTTGAGGAGTGATCTCGTGTTGTTGTCTCCCTTTTTGGCGTCTTGGTGCCAAAGGGGGAGAAAGTCCTATTTGCATGTGTTTCCATTTGGATTTGTGGTTTTCCATTTGGATTTGGTTGGGTCACAAGCTCTTATATCGTGTGCTTGCTCGCTTGTGTCCCATGGTTGAACTTATCTTCTACTACTATGTGTTGATCTATGCTTATTATGTGTAGTAGACCTTATGATTATCGTTATTAATCCTACTTGCTATATCTTGTCATATTATATGCTTGTTGATTATGTGCTATTGAATTATTATATATCTTGTGCACATATGGATCACATTATAAAATCTAGGGGGAGTTCTTATTATGTTCCCGCCTAAAGGGGGAGATTGAAAGAACATGCAAAATTATATATTGTCATCAAACACCAAAAAGGGGGAGATTGAAAGAGCATTTCCCGCCTAATTGATTTTGGCGTTTGTTAACAATACATTATCTATTAATGTGGTGATTATGCTTTGCAGGATTTTATTATGTTCTTGCACAAGATATTGGGTTTCCTAAGTTACACTTGATAATTATCATTACCCAAAGGAAATTATTGAGGAAATGGTGCTAATATGCTCTGGGAGAAGTTTCATATGAAGGTTGGCCAGGAAGGCCGGCTTTAGCCGGTCCCCAGACCGGCTATAGCCGGACTGGCTTGTTTCGGAAGATGCTATGCGCCTCTGGTCTAACCCGGCTATTTGTCCGGCTATTTCCGGCAGGGCCGGATTTTTCAGACCGGCTATAGCCGGTGTGGAGGCTGGCTTTAGCCGGTGTGACCGGCTTTAGCCGGACTTAACTCCGGCTTTAGCCGGACTTTTCTGGCAGGCAACGGTCTGATTTGGGGGGGGGTATAAATACCCCCACCTTCTTCCCCAATGGGTAGCTCGTCCAAAAAGAAGAAGAACACCATTATTTGAGCCACCAAATCAACTAGATCTCCTCCCTCAACCCACCAAAGCTCTTGATCTTTGGAGAATCGAAGGAGAAGACCATCATCTACATCCTCACCAAAGCGATTTGATTTCCCCTCTCATTTGCTTGAGGGCCCTTGTGTCTTGGGTTCCCTTGTGTCCCAAGACCTTGATTTGTGTATTTGATATATTGCTACTTGTTGTTTGACAGCATTGTGTTGTGCTTGGGAGCCTCCAATTCGGTTGTGGATGCGTGCCCCAAGATTGTAAAGGCCGGTTCCACCTTGAGGAATCCCTTAGTGGAAAGTGAGCTAGGCCTTTGTGGCGGAAGCTTGCACCGGAGAATAGGGTGAGCCTTTGTGGCGTTGGTTAGGCCTTTGTGGCAACCACACCCCTCCAACGTAGACGTACTTCCCCTAAAAAGGAAGGAACTACGGGAACTACATCCGTGTCTCCGTGTGCTCCACTCTCGGTTACCTCTATCCTTTATTGCCTTTACTTATTGTATCTTGTTTAGCTTGCTAGTTGACATATAGGTAAATTCACCTTAGTTGCATATCTAGAGAATTTACCTTTGTGTCAAGCCTAAATTGAAAAAGTATTAAAATTTGAGTAGCACCTATTCACCCCCCCCCTCTAGGTGCCCATACGATCCGTTTAGCAGGGAAGGCCGATAAGAGGTCAGGAAGGTCAATATCATCACAGCGCACGGGGAAGACCTCGGTCTTGGACATGTTGGTGACAAGGCCGCTCGCTTTCCCAAAGCAATCAAGGATGGCGGTGATGACCTGTAGCTCCTCCTTTAGCGGGTTCACAAAAATACCAGCATCGTCGGCGTACATGGATATTCTGCAGCGGGTAGCACATGACCGAATAGTCGCAAGGATACCGCTTTGGGTAGCTAACTCAAGGAGCCGCTGCAAGGGGTCGATGGCAAGGATGAACAACATGGGCGAGAGGGGGTCGCCCTGACGTAGCCCCCTAGCGTGCGAGAAAGGATCGCCTGGCTCGCCATTTAGCAGAACACGAGAAGTGGCCGAGGCGAGGGAGAGGCAGACCCAATCGCGCCAAAGCTGACCAAAGCCAATGGTCGACATGACCTCAATCAAATAGGCCCAGCCAACCGAGTCGAACGCCTTGGAGATGTCTAATTTGAGGAAGAGGCTGGGCGTCCTAGCAGAATGAAGCTCCTTAATGAGATTCTGCACATGTAGGAAGTTGTCGTGGATGCTCCTCTTTTTTACGAAAGCGCTCTGGCATTTGGAGACAATATCAGGTAGAATAGGCGCAAGACGGTTGGCAAGCAACTTGGAGAAAATCTTAGATAAGCTGTGAATGAGGCTGATCGGTCTGTAGTCTCCCACGGAAGCGGCGTCGGTCTTCTTTGGGATGAGGATGATGTTGGCCGAGTTGATGAGATTTGCGCACTCGCCCCGTCTGTTCGACAGATGGATGATGGCCGCGACAATGTCATCCTTAATGATGTCCCAACAAGACTTGAAGAAGGCACCAATGAAGCCATCAGGCCCCGGGGCCTTGACCGAGGGGAGGGAGAAAACCGCCTCTTTAATCTCTTGCTCATCGATGGCATCGTCAAGCTCCGAAAGGTCGTGTGGCACGTAGCCAAGACCTGCCCAATCAAGGCTAACCAGGCGAGGGACCTTGGATCCAAGGTGACCCTTGAAGTGCTGCAGAAGGACCTCTTCCTTATCCACTTTTGTTATAGCAGTGCCCGTGCTAGAGGCTAGAGACTGAATGTTTTGTTGTTTATACAGACTTATGTTGATAGCAGGGGCAATTCAGCTGGTCTTCAACTCCTTCATCGTTCAGGCTTTTATCCCTGATTTGTCGGATACGATGAGACTTGTGTCCTTTGGTCTATTGGAATTGCTCGTTTGTAGTTCACTATAACGACTGAACTTGTCGTTCTCTGCTGAAGACCTATGTTTTAGTTGGATGTTTCCTGAACCTATGTGGTTGAACTTACGTAACGTTGTACGGTGGTACCTGACCTATTGTATCAACTATCAACTGCTTGTCCATGGTGTTGGAAGGACTACGGTTTATTATCTTTGGTGGTGATTGGTTCACTTGACATCTGTTTTCCTGAAGCCTGTCGTCAATTGCAACCCCTCACCCTGTGAGAGACCTCTAACGATATGTTTTTCCCCTCATCAATGTGATGAAGCATGGTGGCTTGTCGGCATCATGCCATGCATGCATTGCATCAGTGTCGCGAACTCATTAGTATCCTTTCTCTCGCCTTCAAGCTACTCAAGAAGTTTTTTTTTTGGATAACGGAAGCTTTTTGTTGATCTCATTGCCAGAAGCTAAAAATTTATCTACCGGAGTAAAAATTATGTCAAGTGAATGATGATCATGGATAATTCAGCTCCATCACCCTGTCAATGATGCGCCTTGTTCTTAGAGATGTTAAATTATTTGGTATATCAGTGGAGCTGGAAATGGACACATTTGGACAACAAACTGATCTCCATTTCAGTTTTTTTTTTTTTTGAACTGTGATCTCCATTTCAGTTGTCTGCACATTTTTTGTTTGCTGGATTTTCAGGCGGCAGCCTGCAGGCACAACCGTCACCGTGAGAATGAATACAAAGGGTCAGGATGGTTTACAACTTACAAGTTTTGGCTAAGCGCTTCCGCTTACGTAAGGATGCACGTGAGGCTGCTCGCGGGAGGCCCGCTTATATCCACACAATTCCGCATATATTAAGTGGGTGTTTCGTGGGAGTCTGTTAAATTTATGCGGGTGCCCACTATTCCATATATACCCACATATGCCCGCAAATTCATCGTTATAATTTTAGCAAATAGCATGACTGACATAGCCGGCGATGCTCCGCAGCTCTTCATGTTTATGCCCATTCATAATCTAGACGGAGATATATGGGATAATGTGGGAAGTGGGATAGCCCACTTATCTCTTTTAATTTTGATGCTTGCCCGTGAGTATCCGCTTAACGTATTATATGGGCTTGGATAGTGGGCACCGCGGGTAGCCCGCACCCACCTGCATCCTGACGCTTACGAACACGGTCGAGCAAAACGGACCTTACAAGTTGCATGCACGAGTCGACCCTTTGACCCGTGCCATACGTCGTTGACGGTCGACGTCCCTCGATATATACCAAGGTGAAGAAGTGGAGCTGTTATGCTTGGCCCTCCTTGATCCATATCCACCGTGTCCGTGTGAACCGAGCCAGGATCGGCATCAGGCGGCTGACCTGCCATGTAACGTGGCCGTCACCTCGGCGACCCCGGCAACAGGCAACACGCGCCACCTGTCCCTCCCGCGATCTTATCCGACAAGCCAGCCGCGCTGCGTCCAAACCGTCCCAGCCGCCCGCCGCGGCACGCCATGTCGCCGACGGCGGCGGGCGGGACCTCGATCGCCGCCGCGTTCTGGGATCGCAAAAGGCTCGATCAAAGCGCGTGCTCCCATCGCGCCGCACGTGAAGGCGCGTCGCGAATCCATGTCCATACAGCCAGCTGACGCCGGTCGGCCCGGTCGCACTCGAACCGCCGCACGGCGTACATGCACCGGCGGCCGATCGAGCTAGCTCGTGACGCCGGGACGTCTCGCCTAAACACGCACGTCGCTGTCCGGTTCGATCGAATCGCCGGATGGGATTGCCATCGGAGTGGGTTCTCCGGAGACCTGGAACAGGAGGTCTTTCCGGCGACAGCGACGCGGCCACGCGGGCGCGTTTGCGTGGGGGCCTAGCTAGCTCATGTACGTTCGTCTAGAAACCGGTAGCTAGCCTGCCCCGGCGATTGCTCCGCGATCCGCTCCGGTCGACGGTTTAACCGGTCGTCGTCGCACACGCGAGCAAGAAAGGTTGGATAGATGCTCAGGTCAGCGCTTATCCGAAACTTTTGATGGGGTCGGTCGATCACGGTGCTTGTGGCCATGACCTGGATGGATGGATGGACCCGCCCGCCCCTCCGAGACATCACGCGTGGATCGCCACGCCAGATCGGCGCGCCAGCCATTTGATCCACGAATCATGGGCTTTGCCGAAACCATCGTATAACGAGTAATCAAACGTGATGGATGGATGACCTAGCCCTCCCGGGGGCGACTAGGGTTTTGGATTCCTCCACCGCCGGAGTTCGTTCCGAAGTGGAGTTCTACCCATCAACGGATCCGCCTGCTTAAGGGTGCGCGGGAGCGTGGTTGTCTGGAACCCCTCATGAGTAACTCTCCTTCTCCCCCAGCCCTAGTTTAGGGTTTTGGCGGAAGAGGCGTGATCATGTCAGGCCAATCATCGGGATCGGCTAACCAGGCGAGCGGTTCGGTAAGCTAGGCGAGTGGATCGGGGACGAAGAAACCAGAGAATCTCAACGAGATGCTAAACCGCCTCGGCATCGAGGAAGATGAGATTGATGATCTTGTGTTTGAGGAGACGGATATTCCGAAGGAAGGCATCAAGTGGATGGCGCTTGCTAAAGTTCATACTACGAACTACTTCAGTCCACAATCTTTTGAGCACGCAATGCGAGTAGCTTGGAGTCCGGCAAAGGAGGTAAAGTTCACAGCTTTGGAGGAAAACCTCTTTACTATTCAATGTTTTTGTTTAGGAGATTGGATGAAAGTGGAGAAAGGAGGACCATGGCTGTTCAGGCAAAACGCTGTAATCATTGAACCTTACGATGGTCTTACTCCGACTGAGGCTGTAGATCTTAACAGTTTTGATGCATGGATCCAAATCCACAAGCTGCCAATTGCTTACAGGGATCAAGCTCTGATTAAAAATCTGATGGAAAAGAAAGTTGGGAAAGTTCAGACGGTGGAGACTGTTATCCCAGGAGTGAACAACTTTGTCAGGGTTCAGGTAAAAGTTGATGTGAGAAAGATTCTGGCTCGATTTGTTACGGTTGTTAGAGGTGGTCAAAGAGAGTTCTTCCAGCTCAAATATGAGAAATTCCCAAGGTTTTGTGGTGCTTGTGGTTTTTTGGGGCATTCTCATTTGGAGTGTGGCTCTGGTGAACATGATGAAGAGGCACTCAAATGGGGAGATTGGCTCAAAGCTGACTGGTCAACTTGGCGTGGCCGTGGTACTCAGATCAATAGAGGAGGTGGCCGGTTTGGTCGTGGGGAACCGGCTGATTTGGGCAGAGGCAGAGGGTTTGGAGGTAGGAACACTCCACAGGCGAGCTGGAGGTTTAACGCTGTTCTGCCAGGACAGAAAGTACAAACGGAAGAGGAGCTCCATGACACATGGTAGTCCGATTAAGAAGACCCAGATGGATCTGGATGACCATGACTCAAGTACTGATAGCGGAGCAAAAACAAGGCTTCAAATTGAATATGATACTGAGCCTCGGGTTGAGGAGATGAATGATAAAGCCTTGGCCATGGTTACTGATAATGATCTGTTGATTACTACAAGTAATACTCAGGAGATGGAGAACGACAGAAGTAAACGCACAAAGAAGGCTGGAGCTGACTCCCCTTCACTTAGATCGGCGGACTCCCAGGAGGAGTCTGACCGGGCGCAATGTTGATCCTCAGTCTTAACTGTCAGGGCTTGGGTAATGCCCCGACAATTCGCTCGCTTTTGAACCTTCGAAGGCGTAAAAACCCCGATGTGATGTTTTTGTCGGAAACTCACCTCGATTCTTTTCCGGCTGAGTGTTTACGTAGGAGACTTCAGATGGACTGCCAAATTATCAACCCTAGTAATGGCAGAAGTGGTGGGCTTATCTTATTTTGGAAAAGAGAAATCAAGATTGAGTTGATATTTTCTGCCCCAATGTACATTGATGTCCGGGTTCTTGAATCTACTAGCAAAGTTTGGAGACTAACTGGTATCTACGGTGAACCAAGATGGGAGGATAAATACAAAACTTGGGATAAATTGAGAGAGCTAAATCAGAATAATAATTTGCCTTGGTTAATTATTGGTGACTTCAATGAGATTTTGTTTTCAACAGAAAAGGATGGCGGTAACACTAGGCCGCAATGGTGTATGGATGCTTTTCGTGATGCACTAATGGATTGTGGTCTTGAAGACTTAGGATTCTCAGGAGATGCCTTCACTTGGAAAAGAGGAAGAATTCGAGAAAGGCTGGATAGGGGTGTTGCTAATGGAGCATGGTCAGTAATGCATCCAGCGGCTTCGGTGCAACACCTGGACTACATAAGATCAGACCATAGGCCAATATTGGTGGACACCGAGGCACCTATGCAGATTTCTTCTGTTAAACAAAAACGCTTTGAAGCTAAATGGCTACAGGAAAAAGGTTTTCAAGAAAAGGTGCAAAAAACTTGGGAGGCGGTCACCAATGAGAACCCTACTGATAATGTCCTAACAAAGTTGAACAAACTTCATGGGGCTCTACATGAGTGGGATGCTAATGTGTTGCAAAATCCGAGAAAAAGACTGAGGAAAGCACAGGATAAGTTGGAGAAAGCGATGAACGGACCTATGAATGCTGAAAATGAGGCTGTGGCAAAAGAGATGGCAGAGCTCATTGATTTGTTACTTGAACAAGAGGAAACGCACTGGATGCAACGCTCTAGGCCAAATTGGCTGAGGCATGGAGATCGCAATACGAGCTTCTTTCATCACTATGCAACGGCGAGGAGGAAAAAGAACTTCATTAAAAAGCTTAAAAACGACCAAGAGGAGTGGTCTAAAGGTACTGATCAGTTAAAGCCTCTCATTTTCCATTATTTCGCTAACCTTTTCATGTCTGAAGTTAATGAGTTAGACCCTGCTATGATGGATAAAATTATGCCAAGAGTGACAGATCTGATGAACGAAAAATTACTGGCTCCTTTTACTCCTGAGGATGTGAAAAAGGCAGCATTTTCTATAGGAGACTTCAAGGCTCCTGGTCCAGATGGGCTTCATGCAGTTTTTTATAAAAAATTCTGGAATATTTGTGGAGAGGATATTACTCAGGAGGTTCTTCTTGCTTTGAATTCGAGCACTATACCTGAGGGATGGAATGATACAACGGTGGTCCTTATTCCTAAAGTGGATGAGCCTGAACTGGTTACTCAGTTTTGGCCCATTAGCCTATGCAACGTAATTTACAAAATTATTTCGAAGATGCTAGCTGGAAGACTAAAGGAAATTCTCCCGGAGATTATCTCTCCCATGCAAAGTGCTTTTGTTCCGGGGCGACTTATTACTGATAATGTTCTTGTGGCTTACGAGAGCATTCATGCTATAAATAATAAAAGATCGGGAATTAATGGAACTTGTGCTGTCAAGCTTGATATGCATAAGGCTTATGATAGGGTTGAGTGGATCTTCTTGGAGAACATGATGAGAAAGCTTGGATTTGCTGATAGATGGATTGACCTAATGATGGCTTGTGTTAGTTCGGTAAGATATCAAGTGAGGTTCAATTCTGAGGAGACTGATATGTTTGTCCCAACAAGAGGTCTTCGTCAGGGGGATCCTCTCTCCCCTTATTTGTTCCTCCTTTGTGCAGAGGGGTTGTCGAGTCTTTTGTTGTATGAAGAAGAGGTTGGTGGCATTGATGGGGTTAGGGTGTGCAGAAATGCACCATCAGTTTCGCATCTACTATTTGCTGATGATTCCCAAATTCTCATGAAAGCAGATATGAATAATGCAACCTCCTTGCAACAGGTTCTGGACACTTACTGCGCAAATTCTGTTCAATTGGTAAGCCTTGCAAAATCAAGTATTTATTTTTCTCCCAACACTAATGCGCTTCTTAGAGCAGAGATCTGTCAAACCCTTCATATTGACAATGAGGCCCTATCTGATAAGTACTTGGGTCTTCCTGCATTGGTTGGGGCGGATAGAAGCGATTGTTTTGAACACTTCATCGAAAGAATTATTCAAAGAATTAATGGTTGGAAAGAGAAACAACTATCTATTGGAGGGAAAGAGATTCTCCTTAAGGCTGTGGCTCAAGCAATCCCAGTTTATGCAATGTCGGTTTTCTTAATTCCAAAGGGAGTTTGCAAGAAGATGATGGATGCTATTTCGAAATTCTGGTGGGGCGATGATGATAACAGTAATAAGATGCACTGGTTTGCTTGGTGGAAACTTTGCTATCCGAAGAGGGAAGGGGGAATGGGATTCCGTGATTTTCACTCATTCAACCTAGCTATGCTAGCAAAGCAGACATGGAGATTGATCTCCGAACCAGAATCTTTATGTGCTCAAGTCTTGCGAGCAAAGTACTACCCCCACGGTGACATTGTAAAGGCGGGTCCTAAGGCTGGCTCCTCTTTTACATGGCAAAGTATCTTTGCAGGTGTAGCTACGTTCATAAGAGGTTATGTGTGGAGGGTCGGTAACGGTGAGAAGATCAATATGTGGCAAGATCCTTGGATTCCTTCTAGTCCTGACAGGAAATTAATTACCCCAAGAGGAGCATCAATCTACACCAAAGTGAGTGATCTCATTGACCCGGTTTCTGAGCAATGGGATGAGGAAGTTTTACGCAGCTTATTATCGCCGGTTGATGTTAATAGAATTTTGCAAATTCCCCTTCACAATAGAGGCTTTGATGACTGATACGTCCATTTTGCATCACTATTTTGTATCATAATTTACTGTTATTCATTGATATATTTCATATTTAGAGTTGATACTTATGTTATTTCCTTTGTTTTCACATGTTTGATGATCTTTGGAGGAGTTGCTGCCGGAGTCAGGATTCTGCTGGAAAAAGGACCATCAAGGGACCATATTTTGAAGATCAGGAAAATTCCAGAAAAATACCAGGAAATTATATTTTCCCAGAAGACTCAGGAAGCCAGAAGGAGGAGTCGAGAGAAGCCAGGAGGGGCCCACACGCCAGGGTGGCGTGGCCAGGCCCCTGGCCGCGCCAGCCCTGTGTGAGGCCGCCCTGGCCCACTTCTGGTCTCGCCCCTCCGCGTACTTCATCGTCCCCGAAAACCTAAGTCAAGGGGGGGGGGGGGCTCAGAGTGAGACACTGCCGCCTCTGCGGGGCGGAAAACACCAGAGAGAGAAAAGCTCTCCGGCAGGTAGAAATCTGCCGGGGAAATTCCTTCCCGGAGAGGGGAGATCGTCGCCATCGTCATCACCATCGCACCGTACTTCATCGGGATCATCATCATCATCATCTCCATCACCAGCACCTTCATCTTCACCATCACCACACCATCCCGCTGTAACATCTTGAGTTGGATCTTGTTATATTCATAGGGGAAACTTTCCCGGTGTTGATTACTCTTGTAGTTGATGCTATTGAGTGGAACCATTGAATTAAGGTTTATGTTCAGATCGTTATTTACCATTATTTCACCTTTGATCATGATCCATATGATGTCTTGTGAGTAGTTCGTTTAGTTCTTGAGGACATGGGAGAAGTCAAGATGTGTTGAGAACTATTTAATGGTTTGATATTGTTGTGGTGCTATTTCACTAGTGGTGTCATGTGAACGTCGACTACATGATACTTCACCATTTATGGGCCTAGTGAGATGCATTGTGTATTTGGCTACCAATTGTGGGGTTGCTGGAGTGACAAAAACCTAAACCTCCGTTGGAAAACCATTGCACCAGGGAGCGTAGGATCTTAGAGTTTAAGGCTGTGGTTAGATTTATCTTAATTACTTTCTTGTATTTGCGGATGCTTGCAAGGGGTATAATCACAAGTGTATATTTATCCTAGTAAGGGTAGTGCGCTAGCATAGGTTCACCCCCATAACACCTATCAAACCAATAAAGACTATTGGCTTTATGAAGCGAAAGCTCTTGACAGAAACTCCCGTGTGTCCTCGAGAACGTTTGGTTATTATAAGTACACAACCGGCTTGCCCTTTGCTGAAGAAAGGATTGGGCCACTTGCTACAATTGTTACTACTGTCTTTTATTTACTCGCACTTTATTTACTCGTATTACCAAATACCCCTGAAAACCTATTTGCTAGTATTTACAGTGATTCCTTGATCAAAACCGCTCATCAACACCTTCTGCTCCTCGTTGGGTTCGAGACTCTTATTTATCGAAAGTACTATGATACACCCCCTATACTTGTGGGTCATCAAGACTATTTTCTAGCGCCGTTGCCGGGGAGTGTAGCGCTATTGAAGAGTGGAATTGGTAAAGGTAACTGTCGCTGTGAGTATTGTTTTTATTTTGTCTTTTATTTTTATTTTACTCTGCTATGGAGAACTCTCCATTTGGTTTCCTATTTGGAAACACATCTACTACTACTGCTGCACATGTGGATGAACCACCACCACCACCGCCTGCTGAAATTGATCCTTTTAAGATACCTATGAAAATTCTTGGGCGTATTATGGATAACTGCTATTCGGGAGATGGAACTGTCCATCCGGGTGATCACTTATTATTTATACATGAATTATGCGAGTTGTTCAGATGTGCAGGTATTTCACCAAGCCAGATCAAGAAGAAACTATTCTCATTATCATTGAAAGGCAAAGCTGAAGAGTGGTATCGACTACTCCAAGATGGTCCATTTATGGCATGGGAGGATATTGTACCTCTCTTTTATTCCAAGTTTTATCCTCCAAGTGAAATTCATAAAGATCGTAACCGGATATATAATTTTTTGCCTCATGATGGAGAGAGTATTGCCCAAGCGTGGGGGAGATTGAAGTTACTAATGCTCAAATGCCCCATTCATGAGCTCCCCAATAATATGGTTATTGATAATTTTTATGCGCGGCTTACTCTTCCTGATAAGGATTATTTGGATGCTTCTTGCTTTGGATCATTTACTCATATGAAAGAAGATGCTAAGTGGAAACTTCTTGACCGTATACAAGAGAATGCTGAAGGATGGGAAAACGACAAAGGTAGGAAGTCAGGTATAAACTATGATTATGAATGTATTAAATCTTTTATGGGGACCGATGACTTTCATAGTGTTAGCACTGCTTATGGTCTTGATTCACAAATACTTGCTAATTGTCTTAAGGCCTTTGCCTCTTATATTGATGTTCCAAAGAAAGATTGGAACAAATATCATGCGCCTTATAAAGACTCTATTAGTAATATACCTGCTGCAGCTACTAAAGTTTGTACTGTTGATAGCATTGTGCCCGAGCCTTATTTTGAGAAGACACCTTTCCCTGCTAAGGTAAAAAAGTATTCTACTTTGGTAAATGTGTCTAATAAAAGTACTAAGAAAGCTGCAGAACCTGATGAGCAAATTACTATTAAGTCTCCTGTAGCTATATTGAAGGATCTTGTTACTAAAGATGTAGGGGATGAATATATTCTTTTTTGTGAAGATGCTTCTAACATTCTCTCACATCCTAAAAAGCATAGGAAAACAAGTGTTTCTGTTATTTCTGTCAGGATTGGAGATCATTGCTATTATGGTTTATGTGATATTGGTGCTAGTGCAAGTGCTATTCCCTTAGAGCTTTACAAAGAAATCATGCACGAGATTGGCGCTTGTGAACTTGAAGATATTGATGTGGTTGTTCAGCTTGCTAACAGAGAGACTGTTTGGCCTCTTGGTATTGTTCGAGATGTGGAAGTTCTTTGCGGTAAGACTAAATACCATACTGATTTTCTAGTACTTGGTAAGGAGGCTAGTAAAACTTGTCCTATTATTTTTGGTAAACCATTTTTGAACACCTGTGGCGCCGTGATAGATTGTAAGAAGGAGAATTTTTTTACTAAGTTTAGTGGAGAGTCTTATGAGTTTAATTTTTCCAAGTTTGCTAAGACTTCTTATGAAAATGACACGCCTAATGAAAATTTTCGAGTTGAACAGCTTGCTTCTATTGCTCTTGCTCCTAATAATGCCTTGCAGCAATTCATGGAAGATCACGAAAGTGATGTTTTCAGTAAGGAAAGAGAAGAGATTGACGATATTCTTCTTCGTCAACCACCATTAATCAAGCATAATCTACCTGTGGAGGATCTTGGCACCACTTTGCCACCTAAGGAAGATCCTGTGTTTGAATTGAAACCTTTGCCTGATAATCTTAAATATGCTTATATAGATGATAAGAAAATATATTCTATTATTATTAGCTCTAAACTTTCAGGAAAGGAAGAAGAAAGATTATTGGAGATATTGAGGAAACACCGAGGAGCTATGGGATATACTCTTGATGATTTAAAAGGGATTTCTCCCACTTTATGTCAGCATGCCATTAATATGGAGAAAGACGCGAAGCCAGTCGTGGAGCATCAACGCCACCTAATTCCCAAGATGAAGGATGTGGTAAGAAATGAGGTATTAAAACTCCTTGATGCTGGTATTATTTATCCTAATGCTGATAGTAGATGGGTTAGTCCTGTTCATTGTGTTCCTAAGAAAGGAGGTATGACTGTTGTGCCTAATGAGAATAACGAGCTTATTCCTCAAAGGGTAGTAGTTGGTTATAGAATGTGCATTGATTATAGGAAGGTAAACAAAGTTACTAAGAAAGATCATTACCCTTTACCATTTATAGATCAGATGCTAGAAAGGTTGTCTAAGAAGACTCATTTTTGTTTCCTTGATGGTTATTCTGGTTTTTCTCAAATTGCTGTTAAGAAGGATGATCAAGAGAAAACCACTTTTACTTGTCCTTATGGAACTTATGCTTATAGACGTATGCCGTTTGGTTTATGCAATGCTCCTGCTACTTTTCAAAGATGCATGTCTGCTATTTTTCATGGCTTTTGTGAAGAAATTGTGGAGGTCTTCATGGACGATTTCTCCGTCTATGGAACTTCTTTTGATAATTGTTTGCACAACCTTGATAAAGTTTTGCAGAGGTGTGAAGAAACTAACCTCATTCTTAATTGGGAGAAATGCCACTTTATGGTAAATGAAGGAATTGTTCTTGGACATAAAATTTCTGAAAGAGGTATTGAAGTTGACAGAGCGAAAGTGGAGGCAATTGAGAAAATGCCCTGTCCTAGAGATGTTAAAGGTATTCGTAGTATTCTTGGTCATGCTGGTTTCTATAGGAGGTTTATTAAAGATTTCTCTAAGATTTCAAAGCCCCTTACTAATTTTTTTCAAAAAGATGTACCATTTGTCTTTGATGATGATTGTAAGGAAGCTTTTGAAACTCTTAAGAAGGCTTTAACTAATGCTCCTATTGTTCAACCACCTGATTGGAATTTACCTTTTGGAATTATGTGTGATGCTAGTGATTTTGCTGTTGGTGCTGTTCTTGGACAGCGCGTTGATAATAAGTTGAATGTTATTCATTATGCTAGTAAGACTCTTGATGCTGCTCAGAAGAATTATGCTACTACTGAGAAAGAGTTTCTTGCTGTTATTTTTGCATGTGATAAGTTTAGATCTTACATTGTTGATTCTAAAGTTACTATTCATACTGATCATGCAGCTATTAGATATCTTATGACTAAGAAGGATGCTAAGCCTAGGCTTATTAGATGGGTGTTGCTTTTACAAGAGTTTGATTTGCATATCGTAGATAGGAAAGGTGCTGAAAATCCTGTGGCTGACAACTTGTCTAGATTGGAAAACATTTCCTTTGATCCTATTCCTGTTAACGATAGTTTTCCAAATGAACAGTTGGCTGCAATAAATGTAACTTCGCGAGACCTTCCTTGGTATGCTGATTATGCTAACTTTATTGTTTCCAAGTATTTGCCTCCGACCTTTACAGCTCAGCAAAGAAGAAAATTCTTTTATGATTTGAGGCATTACTTTTGGGATGACCCACATTTATATAAAGAAGGAGTTGATGGTATTATGAGAAGATGCGTACCGGAATATGAGCAACAAGAGATATTAAGAAAATGCCATAGCAGCGCCTATGGAGGGCATCATGCTGGAGATAGAACCGCGCAGAAGGTTCTACAATCAGGTTTTTATTGGCCAACCCTCTTTAAGGATGCCAGAAGGTATGTTTTATCTTGTGATGAATGTCAAAGAGTTGGTAATATTTCTAGACGCAATGAAATGCCTATGAGTTACACTCTTGTTATTGAACCGTTTGATTGTTGGGGATTTGACTTTATGGGTCCTTTTCCTCCTTCAAAAGGCTATACCCATATACTTGTTGCTGTAGATTATGTTACTAAATGGGTAGAAGCCATACCTACAAAGAGTGCCGATGGTGAGACCTCGTTAAAAATGCTTAAGGATGTTATTTTTCCTAGGTTTGGTGTGCCTAGATATCTTATGACTGAGGGAGGTTCTCATTTTATTCACGGTGGTTTTAGAAAAACTCTTGCTAAATATGATGTTAATCATAGAATTGCTTCTGCTTATCATCCCCAAACTAGTGGGCAGGTAGAGCTTTCGAATAGGAAGATCAAGTCTATCTTGCAGAAGACTGTCAATAGATCTAGGAAAAACTGGGCTAGTAAGTTAAACGACGCTTTATGGGCTTATAGAACTACTTATAAGAACCCCATGGGTATGTCTCCTTATAAGATGGTTTATGGAAAAGCGTGTCACTTGCCCTTAGAATTAGAATACAAAGCTTTTTGGGCAGTGAAAGAGCTTAATAGAGATTTTAAACTAGCTGGTAAGAAAAGGTTATTAGATTTGAGTTCTCTAGATGAGTGGAGAAATGAAGCGTATGAGAATGCCAGGCTTTTTAAAGAGAAAGTCAAGCAATGGCATGATAAGAGAATTCTTAAGAGAGAGTTTCATGTTGGTGAGAAAGTTCTTTTGTATAGGTCTCGTCTCAGATTTTTTGCAGGAAAATTACTCTCTAAATGGGAAGGACCATATGTTATTGTGGAAGTGTACCGCTCAGGTGCTATTAAGATCGCTTCATTGAAAGATGACTCTACACAAGTGGTGAATGGGCAAAGACTCAAACATTATATTTCTGGAGATTCTTATAATGAAGATGTTGATGTCATTGAAACAATTTCTCCGGAAGAATTCATCCAAGACAAATTGCAGGTACCTGCAGAGTTCATTTTCGAATAGGTAACAGTTCTAGTCAGAGAAGTTTTGTGAAAAGCTCTTCCTTTAATATTTTTGCTGTTTTTACTAAATATTAAAAATCACGAGACGAAAAAGGCAGGAAAAAGAGTCCGTGTGTCTCTCACACACAGGTGGCGCGGGCCCACTCCTGGCCGCGCCACCTAGGTGTGAGAGCACCCCGGAACTCGTTTCCGTCCCGGTTTCCTCCTGTGATTTCGTTTCGATGTATAATTTTCGCCTATTTAACCCCCCGGAGTCCCCGAGGTCTGTATATCATTTTCTCGTCATGTTTTGTTTCGAGCTGTTTCTGTCAGGAGTTGATCTTAAGCTTGGGGGAGCCATGGCCTCTTCAAGCGATGACAAGGAGAAGACACCTCCGGAAGATGACACCAAGGACTTCCGGCTGAAAGAGGAGGTTGAAAGTGAAGACGAGGAGGAAGATCAAAGTTCAAGGCCAAACACCATGGTTGCCAGCATAGGGGTGGTGACAGATCATGACAAGTTCAAGAAGAGTGCTTGCATAAGGACCGGAGGGGGTGTGCCGCGTCGCACCTTAGCTCCACGGACATCTCCACCAAGCCAAAATCCTTTCCATACTCTAATTCATGAATGTCAGTTTCAAAAGGTGCCCAAATCACGATTACCCTCTGGCTGGGATATAGATCGTTCTAACAATGCAGGGATAGAAAGCGCCAAGAGTGAAGAAGGATGGGGAAATAATTCCAAGAGCTGGGATTCTCTTGCTGATAGGTTCATGAACCGTGTTGAGCACAATTCTGAGATGATTCGTAACCTCGAGTACAAGATCGATGATCTGAAAGATTTGATTGAGAAGCTTATTAAAGATTATCCACCACCACCACCAAAGGAGTAATTCGTCATCGGTATAGGCATCCCCTTGGCTTGTTCCAAGCTTGGGGGAGTGCCGCGGTATCACATCATTACCTTTTGCTCATTTACTTTTCAAGTAGAGTCACATCATGAATAGAGAAGTTATCTTATAGAATAGTTTGCAGTTTGGAAGTATCCTCCTTAGTTGGTTATCTATGTATCCCATGGTGTGAGTTGCGGTAATAAAATATTAATGAGAAGTTTTATCGTTTGCTTTCCGCGCACTTTATGTTAGTCTGTAATCTCTCTTGTATGACTAGTCTTGTTGATTGGTATTGGTATCACTTTGGCAGCATGAGTAAATTTAATTAGTTTTGGCAAACCTAGCTTGGTCAGTAGCAACTTTACCTTGAGGTTTGAGTAGAAAAGAATAAAGAAGTGCTTGTAGTTACATCACTTCAGTTTTCCTTATGTTTGGCTTATAAGCATTGTTATTCCTGAAGTCAAAATCATTGTACCTTCAAGGGAGTTTGCATGATTGTTCTTATTATATGTATGTATGTTTGTTACATGCAACTCTTATGCTTGCTACCCAGCCTTGCTAGCCAAAAACCTGTACTGAGAGGAAATACTTCTCGTGCATCCAACTCCCAAAAGCCAAGTCACTTCCAAAGAGTCCACTATAAATTCCTATGCATGGTATTTCAAGCCATTCCAAGTAAGTTTTCATGTGCTACCTTTCAAAAACCTTCAAACACTTCTCATTTTGTGCCACTGTTTTTAGCTCATGAGGACGTAGTGGATGGGTTTGTTATCTTCCATACTAAATTGAGTACCCCTCGACTAGGCAGCTTCATATGATCGTCATTAATTTTGCAAGGGAGCTGGTCAGACCATTATAATCTCAAAAAGAAAAGAAAAGAGCACTCCTCCATGGTATGTGAAAGTTGGTTGGCACCCGATGGAATCGGTTAGCCATGGTTTGAGAAAGGAAAAAGGTGGGGAGGAGTGCAAAGCTATAAAAGAGCACCAAAGTGCCAATTAATCAAACATCTCGGAACCGCTCTCACTTGTTTAGTATGGAAGATATCAAGAACTCCGTTGCTAGTCGTTGACAAAAGCAACCACCTCTCAAAACAATTTTTACCTCTGTTTTACAAATGAAAAGCTCTAACACATGTTTAATCCCTGCTTCCCTCTGCGAAGGGCCTATCTTTTACTTTTATGTTGAGTCAACCTATTTTCCTCTATCTAAAGCAAGCATTTGAGTTGTTATGTTTCACTCATCCATATGTTGATCAGTTTAATCATGTTTACTATCTTCCTTGTTTTGTATAATGCTTTTGTCTGAAGGATTATATCTTTGAAAGCTTTCTATGAATGCAAAAGTTTACCTTGTTGAGCATATGGCTTTTGCTATGTTAGCTCTGTTTTAAAAGGCTCCGTTTAAAAGAAAGAATAGCTTGTTCATCCTTCTTTGACCAAGAACTAAGGTTTGCCATTGCCAATTATAGTTTACCTTGTGCATCTTTACATGTGATTCCCTTTTACCCATTGCAAGTCTATATCTTATAAAGGGAAGTTGCTGTCTATTATAATTTGTGCCTTGGTGAATGTGATGCTTCTTGTCCGTATTTTGATTATCGACACTTCACTCCATAAACCTGTGGTCATGTTTACCGAGTTTAGTTTTCGCTTGGGGACAAGCGAGGTCTAAGCTTGGGGGGGGTTGATACGTCCATTTTGCATCACTATTTTGTATCATAATTTACTGTTATTCATTGATATATTTCATATTTAGAGTTGATACTTATGTTATTTCCTTCGTTTTCACATGTTTGATGATCTTTGGAGGAGTTGCTGCCGGAGTCAGGATTCTGCTGGAAAAAGGACCATCAAGGGACCATATTTTGAAGATCAGGAAAATTCCAGAAAAATACCAGGAAATTATATTTTCCCAAAAGACTCAGGAAGCCAGAAGGAGGAGTCGAGAGGAGCCAGGAGGGGCCCACACACCAGGGTGGTGCGGCCAGGCCCCTGGCCGCGCCAGCCCTGTGTGAGGCCGCCCTGGCCCACTTCTGGTCTCGCCCCTCCGCGTACTTCATCGTCCCCTAAAACCTAAGTCAAGGGGGGGCTCAGAGTGAGACACCGCCGCCTCTGCGGGGTGGAAAACACCAGAGAGAGAAAAGCTCTCCGGCAGGCAGAAATCTGCCGGGGAAATTCCTTCACGGAGAGGGGAGATCGTCGCCATCGTCATCACCATCGCACCAGACTTCATCGGGATCATCATCATCATCTCCATCACCAGCACCTTCATCTTCACCATCACCACGCCATCCCGCTGTAACATCTTGAGTTGGATCTTGTTATATTCATAGGGGAAACTTTCCCGGTGTTGATTACTCTTGTAGTTGATGCTATTGAGTGGAACCATTAAATTAAGGTTTATGTTCAGATCGTTATTTACCATTATTTCACCTCTGATCATGATCCATATGATGTCTTGTGAGTAGTTCGTTTAGTTCTTGAGGACATGGGAGAAGTCAAGATGTGTTGAGAAATATTTAATGGTTTGATATTGTTGTGGTGCTATTTCACTAGTGGTGTCATGTGAACGTCGACTACATGATACTTCACCATTTATGGGTCTAGTGAGATGCATTGTGTATTTGGCTACCAATTGTGGGGTTGCTGGAGTGACAGAAACCTAAACCTCCGTTGGGAAACCATTGCACCAGGGAGCGTAGGATCTTAGAGTTTAAGGCTGTGGTTAGATTTATCTTAATTACTTTCTTGTATTTGCGGATGCTTGCAAGGGGTATAATCACAAGTGTGTATTTATCCTAGTAAGGGTAGTGCGCTAGCACAGGTTCACCCCCATAACACCTATCAAACCAATAAAGACTATTGGCTTTATGAAGCGAAAGCTCTTGACAGAAACTCCCATGTGTCCTCGAGAACGTTTGGTTATTATAAGTACACAACCGGCTTGTCCTTTGCTGAAGAAAGGATTGGGCCACTTGCTGCAATTGTTACTACTGTCTTTTATTTACTCGCACTTTATTTACTCGTATTACCAAATACCCCTGAAAACCTGTTTGCTAGTATTTACAGTGATTCCTTTATCAAAACCGCTCATCAACACCTTCTGCTCGTCGTTGGGTTCGACACTCTTATTTATCGAAAGTACTACGATACACCCCCTATACTTGTGGGTCATCAATGACTTTGTTGCCTGGGGTTTTACCAAGCACGGGAGATACACTGTTAGATCGGGTTATCACCTTCAGTGGAGGCATCAGTTTGGGGCTACGGCGGGGCAACTTGCCCTCCCAGGCTCGTCGGCTTTGAATCCGGTCTGGAAGACCATGTGGCGGCTTAAGATCCCGAGCAAGATAATTTTTTTATTTGGAGAGCATTGCATGGGATCCTTCCTCTGAAATGTATATTGGCTAATAGACATGTCGGAACTTCAAGTGAATGCCCTATATGCCATGATGGCCCGGAAGATATTCTGCATCTTTTGTTTTGCTGCACGGCTGCGCAGGAATTGTGGGATTCGCTCGGTCTACATGAAATCATAGAAGAGGCGGTGGCTGGAGACCGGTCTGGCTCCGTCATCTTGGAAATTATTCTGCGTCGCGGCGATAACTCCATGCCAGGGTTTAATGACATTCATCTTTCCGAAGTTGTCGCTATAACATGCTGGTATATCTGGTGGGTTCGTAAAAGGTGCACGCACAACGAAGATGTTCCTCCCCTCTATAGGCGGAAGATGTCAATTTTGGCTATTGCAGCAAATTCGGCAAGGGCCTCCAAGCCTAGTCCTCCGTCGGATGTTAAATGGACTAGACCTCCACCACGGCATGTGAAATTAAACGTTGATGCTTCTTTTTTTGAAGACAGTCACTCTGGAGCTGTTGGTGCAGTTCTTCGCGACTACCAAGGTCAATTTATAGCTGCCTCTTGCAAATTTTTGCCCCATCTAGCTTCTGCTAGGATGGCTGAGGCGATAGCAATGAAAGAGGGGTTAAATTTGGCTAATAGTAAAGGCTGCGGTTCGATTATTGCTGAAAGTGATTCTCTGGAAACTATCCAAGCTTGTTCGGGAGACGAGGCTTGGTGGACAGAACCGGCTGCGATTTATGCGGATTGTGTGGATCTCGCCACTTTGATAGGTCAGGTGTCTTTTAATCACTGTGTTAGGGAAGCTAATATGCCAGCTCATGTAATTGCTAGGGAGTGCTTTGTTTCTGAGTCTTGTTGTACTTGGGACGATGACCCCCTAGGTTTCTAGTTAGCTCCCTTACAAATGATGTAACAATACTTTGATCGAGGCAGCAAGTTTTAGACGCATTCTTTTCCTTACCAGGGTACCTAAGGGGACTGGAAGGTTTTTAATGAGGCGGCTTGCTGACCTAATATAGTGCTTTTGTTTAAAAAAAAACGTGATGGATGGATGCATGCATGCACCGCCGGATTTCCGACGTTTTAATGGCAGGTTCATGCATGCGTGCTGATGCCGTGATGCGTATGGTCTTATTTAGTTCAGTATATTTGAAGGGTATTCTAGGGGATATGAGGGGATTATTAGAGACCCCGAGAATACCCCTGTTATTCTACGACAGGTATTGGATGATGAGATAATTACAAGATATCTCCAGAAACCATCATAAATCCTCTGTTTTTTAAGAGAAAATCCATTTATTTTCTCTACATTGAAAACTCTCCATCATCATAGTGTATTTTTTAGGAAAGATTATTTGAGGCCTTGCTTACTTCTCTCATATTTTCGCCTTCAAGAGGTTTGGTGATGGAGGGGATTTGGTGTTCACCATATCTCCTCAAATACTCTTCCTAAAGAATAAACTAGTATGGAGGAGAGTTTTTAAGATAGATAAAAAATATACTGGAATGCATGGGAGGGATTTGCGAGGATATCTCGTGATTATCCCGTCCAAAACCGGTACTAAACAAACTATTAGGGATTTTCCGGGATTCAGAATAAATTCCCTATGATCCTCTCATATACACTAAAAAGGGAGGAATTCACCAAATTCCCTCCTATCTCCAAACCTCCCAGGCCTTGTTTTGCAGGTCGATATTGGGAAGGTTTTTAGAGTTTTTTCGACCAACCTGAGATACCTATAAATCCGCGCTAGCCTGTTTTGTAGGCCGGGTTTGGATGGACTCAAACCCAAAATCCTCGGAGAAAACACTCGGATAGGTGTGTAAACTGATAGGCGACCCTCCCCTCACGTTTTGGATTCTCTAGATCGACGCATTGTAGCTCATGGTGACACAACCAACTTACAATCTCGCTGTTTAAGAGAAGGATTTGCAAGGAGAGGTTCTAGGGGGATTGGGGTGAGGGGAGTGATCTCACCCAATCACTGCAGGGACTACTCCAAATAGTCCACCAAAAACACCCGTAAAAAACAAGGCCTTAGGGGTAAAAATATGAGAGAAATAAATAAGTATATATTTACCGATGAACATGCTCGATCTCATGCCATTTCTTGGCAGGCGCATCGTATTAATTTGATATGTGCGAAGCGAAAACATGATTGAATTTGCATGAAGGGTGTGCGTCATAAGCTCAGGTGTACCTGCCACCTCTAACTTTTATAAAAAAAATTCTCTCTACTAAGGAAATTTAAAATTATGCACCGTAATACTAAGCTATGTTGCATATAAATTTCATGGTCTTATTTTGTGCAGTTATCATATATATAATATGACTTTTTTCATGAATATTTTCTACCACTTTCATTGCCATATACAGTCGATTTTTTTCCCTTGCAAACAAATCCAGTAGCATCGATGGTTACAAGGGCAGTGGCATACATAAGAGAAATCAGATGCTGCAATTGCTAGCTAGATTCTCCAATGAAATGTGCACCATACGTCTGTACTACCTGTAGCTGTTTGGGGTTAACTAAGACGTCTTTGCCTCGTGTGCTCAGATGCATATTCGCTGATGCGAAGCCATTGGTCTGTGTTGCATTGTCAATCGATCCTTTGTTATCTGCATGCCGACCAACATACTTTTGAGGATTTGATGTTGCTTACCGACATCCCCTACTTCTTCAGCTATTCCCTGCTGCGCTGTGCCTGTTGATTATGCACTGCACGTATGTTCGTCATAGTTAAAAGGATACGCAAAATCCGTCGTTCAGACTAGATAAAACCAACAGCTAGCTCACATCCTTCGTGCTTATCGCGAATTCGTGACTCTCGAGCCTCGACTAGCTAGCTCATATATTTCTTTGTGTGGAAAACTAGCTAGCTACTACAGTAATTTAGCTGAATTTTCTGAATACCTCCAAATCAGCAGTTCAGCACATTGTCACATCCATGGAATATACCTGGTCAGACAGAGATAAGTACGCACAGACCGTAGCAATGTGATCACAGCAGGCATTCCCCCCAAAACCGAGACAAACTTCTCGGCTGCTTCCGCTTGCGCTGGTCAGAACGAGGTGGTTGTGGTTGGTTTCAGATTTTCAGTAGACTCGCTCTCGGTGCGTCCGTCGAACGTCAATGTTGGGCAGCGGCGACGGTCGTCGATCAGTCGGTCTCGCAAAGCGCCAGCCAGAGGCGGCAGGTGCCATGGGCGTAAGAAAGTGTTAGTAGCTAATGTGAACCTTCCAGGCGAGTGGCAAGTGGATAGAATTTTAGTACAGGACGTATTAGCATTGCACGCCCTGCTGAAATTCGGTGGCTTTGCACTGGGTCGGTTACCGAAATTAGCAATAAGAGAAGGAGCTGTGCTGTGCAATATGTGAGGTTATTTTTTCAGTTTTTGACTAATCATGAAGGCACATGGCGATTTCTCTCCTTTGTTATCCACTGAATAGTGTATGTTGCCGCATGTCTCCCAAATTTCAATGTGGGAACTGAACATTTAAAACTTTGACCAATTAGTTTACTCCTCCAATTATCATGTTTAAATGATATTTGTTGACCTATCATTTTTTAAACTGTTGACCTATCATTTCAATAAGGTGCTCCTGACAAAGAAATGAAGAAATGTAACAGTCAAATGCTTGTATATAGTTGATTACATTGGAGACAAATAATGGAACAGACTAATTGTCCAAAAATACTCCATTATAGCAGGCTATGTTCAGGCAAGCTACAGACATGTCTGAGCTGAGATTGGGAGGATAATCTGCATGCTGCGCACTTCGCTGAGATGAGGAGAATACGGCTTCAATTAAACTTGTTAGAAAAGCAGTTGACTACAACATTTGTAGTGCTAAATAACCAAAGAAAGGAACACCACTAAAGTCAACTGCCGAAACCGCAAAGTCTTTCCACGGAAGGCAGAAGGTAATACAGTTCGCTGTATTTCCTAAACTGAAAACAAACGTAGCCTTCGCTTACGACATCGCCGACCAAATATCACTGATTATACTACATCTCGCTCGCTTGCGAAACCGGACTCCTTAGGATGTGTTCGGTTCTGGAATTTGGAGGAATGGAACGGGTCGGTTCCGTCCCTAGAAGCAATTCCTGTGTTCGGTTGGAGAGAAGGAACGGAACCAACTAGTCCTCCGAAATGGAATATTCCACGCAGATGCGGAACGGACCGATCCAGCCAAATCGGCCGGACGTGGTGGAATGGCACAGTGCCTCCATCTAATTAATCAAGTTTAGCAATAATTAATCAAGATTAGGCTATAATTAATCAAGATTAATTATAATTAATCAAGATTAGGAATAATTAATCAAGATTAGGAATAATTAATCAAGATTAGGAATAATTAATCAAGATTAAGCAAAAATTAATCAAGATTAAGCAAGGGCCGCCGCCAATGCCATTGGTGGCATGTCCAGGTGGCGGTATGTCCTGCCTGGCACGGGTGCCGGCAACCGGGCTGGCGGCATGTTCCGTTCCTCGAATTTTTTCGTTCGGAACGATTCCATGCCTTAGGAATGGAACCATTCCATTCCGTCCTCCCCGGTTCCAGAACCGAACACATCCTTATATCTGAAACAACCTGCACAAGCAAAGCAAAAGTGGTAAATTACCAACGCAAGCAAAGGAAAAACGGATAATGTTTTGGCACTAAAATAAGGCGATAATCGCAAATCTACAGCAGCAGCGAACCTTGTGCCGGCCTAGGTTGGACGCCCCAAGCGGATAGAGACGGCCGCGTTCCACAGCGACGTGCGGCGCCTGCCCGATCGAAGCCGAAGGCGAGGAAAACACCACGATTCACGACGACTTGGACAGCACAAGCTGAAGCAGTTGACAGCCCACGACGGGCTCCTCTCCGGATAAGCTCGAAGCGCTTTTCCTGCTAATTTATTGGTTTTCTGCGTACAGCCCCACGCACGCCAGCCCACCCCCGTGGTTTGAGATTGAGAGAATTCAATTTCAAACCACTCCCGCATCACGGTCCACACGCCATCACGCGCTCCTCCCTATCTGTAAGTCTGTAACACGATCAGTATATAAGCAGCCTCACCTTCTAATTCTCGAGACCACAACCGAAACCACACCGAAAGACACGAGCTGCTTTCTACAGTTGTAGTCGAAGGTTCCCTGTTTGGAGCAACACGAAGCTGTAGTACTCCTAGACTAGAAATTTCAAACGAGAGCTGAGCTGGAGCGCTGAAATGGCGACGACCAAGCTGTCCCCGGTCCCGCCGGTGCGGCCGGCCGACGAGAAGCAGCGCGCGCCCAGCCCGTCGGTGGTCCTCAAGGTGCAGGACAGCTCGGCGACGGAGGCGTACGAGCAGTTCCTCCGTCTGCCGGAGCTGTTTACGCTGTGGACGGCCACCTGCTGCCCCGGCTGGGCCGACGAGGGCCTGGTCAAGCCCGCGCTGCAGGCGCTGGAGATCACCTTCCGCTTCGTCTCCGTCGCGCTCTCCGACCCGCGGGGCTACGCCAGCAGCCGCCGCGAGCTCGCGCGGCGGCTGGAGGCGCTCGCCGCGCGGGAGGCGGAGCTGGTGGCCGCGCTCTGCGAGGGTGAGGACCGGTCCGCGGTGCCGCTGGCCGAGCTGAGCGCGTCCGAGGGCGTGCTCCCGCGGGAGCGGAGCGCGTCCGAGGTGTGGCAGATCCCCGGGAGCGCCGCCGCCGTGGTGTGCCACGCCAGCGAGGAAAGCCTGCTCCCGCGCCTCGCCGCGTGGGAGAGGTCCGAGACCGTGGCGGCCAAGATCAGGTTCGCCATCGAGAGCCAGATGCAGGGCTGCGCCTTCTCCCTCGGCCTCGGCGAGCCCAACCTCGCCGGCAAACCTCTCCTGGAGTACGACCGCGTGGTGCGGCCGCACGACCTGCACGCGCTCAAGCCCAAGGCGTCCCCGGAGCCCAAGACCGGGTACCGCAACCGGGAGAACGAGGCGCTCTTCACCATCCACCAGATCCTAGAGTCCTGGCTCTGCGCGGCGACGCAGCTTCTCGCCCGCCTCAACAGCCGGATCGAAGCCAAGAGCTGGGAGGCCGCGGCGAGCGACTGCTGGATCCTGGAGCGGGTGTGGAAGCTGCTCGCCGACATCGAGGACCTGCACCTGCTCATGGATCCCGACGACTTCCTGCGGCTCAAGAGCCAGCTCGCCATACGGGCCGGCACCGACGCGTCCTTCTGCTTCCGGTCCAGAGCGCTGCTGCACGTCGCGAACGCCACCAGGGACATCAAGAAGAGGGTGCCATGGGTGATCGGCGTGGAGGTCGACCCCAACGGCGGGCCGAGGGTGCAGGAGGCTGCCATGCGGCTCTACCACAGCCGTAGGCGCGGCGAAGGCGAGGACGCGGGCAAGATCGAGCTGCTGAAGGCTTTCCAGGCGGTGGAGGCGGCCGTGCGGAGGTTCTTCTTCGCGTACCGCCAGCTCGTGGCCGCGGTGTGTGGCACGGCGGAGGCGGCGGGCAACCGGGCGCTGTTCGTGCCGGCGGAGGGGATGGACACCCTGTCGCAGATGTTCCTCGAGCCGCCATACTACCCCAGCCTCGACGCCGCCAAGACGTTCTTGGCCGACTACTGGGTTCAGCACATGGCCGCCGACTCTGGTGCGTCGGGGCGAAGCTGAAAGTGTGAAACGGCGAAATGACTCACGAGTCCCGACGACCCGTAGTTTTTGCCTGCTCGAAGACGAAGATACCTACGACAACCGTGTCTGCAATGCTATAGGGACTCATTTCTGTAGCGATAGTTCAGTAGATACTCCTACATGTGTGTGTTGTGATGTGATTCTAAAACCTGTTTAACTGAGGGACGTTGATTCAATTAGATCAATTAGGCTAATGTATTTAAATTGAGGTAATTTTTATGTAAATAAATTTCTTAAGATCTTACGGTTGATCGACTATTACTAGTTCCTTAGTACATTGTATTTAGAACATAGTTGTCGCAATCAAAACAGGCATTCACTGAAACTGTTGTTGAGACTCGAGAGTTCAGAGTTCAGACAACTAATCTGATGATCATGGAAGTGTCCGCTCGATAAGAGTGATGCACCGTCTAAGTTTCGAAGTTCAAACGACTAATCTATTGAGCAATTCTTCATGTCCCCTCCTTTTTATGCTTGAGAAAACAGATAAGGTAGCTGAAAAGCACTGCTACTGTCATAAATCATTGACGGAGTTATACAAGTTGAGGAGTACCGCAAATAAAAAAGCTCGATCCAAAATGAAAGGCCTTCGATTTCAAATAACGTGAACCATGTGTGACATTGTTTTACATCATTAAATGGATAAAACACACTATAATGTCAAAAGAAAGATAAACGACACTACGTGCAACTGTGCAAGCGAGGAGGTATATCACTGACCATTACAAACTTAAGAAATTTGAACTGATGAAGCATCGCTGTATGCCTGCAGTACGGCTGTACCTATACTATACACTGAAAATATGTGTCCCCTAGCTTATGGCATAGTACCCATTGATACGCAGAGAGTTAATGAGGCTCAAAGTTGATACGTTAAAGATGTTTGTACCTATTGAAAACTCAAAACGTAGACCGAGCTATATGTAGCTCTTTATTTTCAAACATACAAAATTTGTATTTTATATTTTTAAAAAAATTGATTTTTTTTAGGTAGTTAATGTTGAATGCTACAAACCGGTTAAAATCTCAATATGAAATACTTTATACTTTAAGCTACACAAAAATTGACAAAATCTAACATATTATATAGTGAATAATACACATTTCAACACTATATACATTTGTTAGATTTGTCATTTTTATATAGCCTAGAATATAAAGTAGTTCATATTGAGATTTTGACCAGTTTGTAGTATTCAATGTTAGCTATCTTAAAAATTTTGTTTCAATTTTTTAAAAAACTTTAAAATACAAATTTTATATATTTAAATATAAATAATCACATATAGCTCGGTCTACATTAGTCCTCGCTCTTGTACCCACTCTCCCTCTCTTCTTCTTCGAGAACATTCCGTCTACTATTCATTAAGAGAACGGGTCCACTATGAACTGCATTGATCTGTCTAGTCATCTCTGGTGCCCTGACCAGCACGGCATCGCCAAGACCACTGCTTCCCAGTCAGAGACAACCCATGAGAGAGGCAGTCTGTCTTATCTCTTCCTCCACGACCACGAGACAATCCCAAATCAGTGTGCGATTACACCACAAGTCCACCGTCGTTTGCACTTTGCAGCACTGCACAACCGAGCGGTTATATATCGAGCAGGCTGTAGCTGTCATCAGACCCGAAATGAGAGGATGTTGAGCACCATCAGCACGCAAACGGTCACCCTGAGGTGTTATATTTCGAGTTTGGGAACTTCTTATTTTGGACCAGCATATATACAGCAGTACACTAGAGTACCTTAGAGAGGAGGCATGCCAATATTTTTTACGGAACTTTATTTATTATTCTGAGCAGGAGGCATGTAAGTAGTTGTAGCTAAGGTTTTCAGTATCGGGATATTAGGTAGTATCATTTTCTTGCCAGTAGTATCGTATCGTAGAATCGTATCGTAGTATCATGATACTACGAGATTTTTATTTTTAATAATATATATATATGTTACTAATATACCTAAAAAATATGTCCGAATTAAATTTTTAATTTGAATTTTAAGCATATTTTATGTATTTTATAGAGTCTGATCATGTAAAATGATGCATTTATAATACAAATATGGGCCCACCCATCCTGTACATAATATAAACATAACTAAATAGGAACCCACAAAACAAAAGATCGGGTTTAAGAAAATATACACACAACTCGCCAGGACTGCTTGCTTGCAGTCCTTTTTTAAACTCATCTCAACCAAATAAATGGACATTGTATTATTTATATACTTAGTTAGCCTTGAGATTACAAAACCAATTTTAATCATGTGCTTCTCATGGCTTCATGTCCTTATTTTTTACCATAGGTGTGGGATCGTATTGTATTATTTTTGTATCGGGATACTAAAGATATCATGATACGTATCGGGATACGGGTAAGATACTACCTAGATTAAGATACCATCACGATACATATCTATTAATTGTGGTAGTATCATAAAATCGTAAGATACTAAGATACGTACCGGGATACTGATAACAATAGTTGTAGCATAGCACAGGACAAAGCTATAGCCCAGCCTGACTAACGGGCCCAATTTATGCACACGAAGAAATAAATCCACAGTGAAGGCTGAAATTAGAGCGTGGGGCTGTAGGATGGGAGCACCTAGTTGCCGCTCGCGGGTGCGCGCTATACCACCCCGCCTGCAGTAGATGGTCGTGGGCCGCACCAAAAGTGGCCCAAAATAACATGTGCAATTTTTTCCCTTTTTCATTTCTGTTTAATGTTTAAAACTAATAAAATTGTTCGAACACAAAAATTTCTCAAATCCAAAAATTGTTCGACTTGAAAAAGTTAATATTTTTTTTGAAAATTGTCCAAACTTGAAAAAAATACATATTCAAAATTGTTCAAATTCAAAAAATGTTCAGATCCAAAAAAAAATCAAACTTGAAAAAGTTCAGAATCCAATCCGAAAATTGTTCAAATTAAAAATTGTCCAAATTCAAAAAAAATTCAATTTAGAAAAAAGTTTAGATTTCAAAATTGTTCAAATTCAAGAAATGTTCAAATCCGAAAATTGACCAAACTTGAAAAAAGTTCAAATTTCAAAAGAACTCAGAAGATCAAACTAGTTAACCCCAAGAACCAGTGAAAAAAGCAGAAAAAAGGCAAAAAAAAACAATGAAAAAATTTAAACAAAGTGCAGTGGGCGCGACACATTCCAGCGTGCCCGTGGACGATAAATAGAATTTGCCCTCTAGGATGGCCAAAATCCTATACACCGCCCATTAGAGTCTCTGAAAATCGAGCCGCCTAAAGACTCTCTTCTGGGCTAACCCATTGCCTGATTTTCATAGAAAATGTTTTGTCTTTTTTTTTCCGAATTAGAAATTTGTTTATTATCGAACCTCCGCCCACGAGCATATGCCTACACTGTCTATTTTTGTTTTTTATATTTTTGAAAATAAAATTAGATCTTGGAAAAATTGTTCAAATTAGAAATTTGTTCAAATTCAGAAATTGTTCAAATTCAAACATTCTTCAAATTCAGAAATTGTTCAAATCCTAAACTTTTGTTCAAATTAGAAATTTGTGCAAATTCAAAATTTGTTCATATTCAGAAATTGGTCACATCAAAAATTGAATAAACCGGAAATTTGTTCAGATCTAAAATTTGTTCAAATCTTAAATTTGTACAAATACGAAAGTTCAAATTTGTTCAAATACAAAATTTGTTCAAAAATTAGAATATGTTCATATCTGAATTTTGTTTCAATTTGAAATGTATTCGAATCCAAAATTTATTCAAAATTTCAAAATTGTTTAAATTTGAAATTGTTTAAAAACCAAAAAAATGCCTGAACCAGTGAACCAGCTATGAACAAAACAAACCAAAAGCTAGGAAAAAACCGCACAAAAAATAGGAAAAAACCCGCACTAGATCGTATCCGCCTTTACTGGGCCTATCCCATAAGCCGAAACATGCGGGCGGAGCGTGCAAAGATGTGCCCGCGGGCGGAGTAAGGTTGTGTTCGGTTCTGGAACCGGGTAGGACGGAATGGAATGGTTCCATTCCTAGGGCATGGAATGGTTCTGACCCTGTGTTCGGTTCGGAAAAATTTGAGGAACGGAACGGTTCCATCCTTGTGCTCGGTTTTGTTCGGTTTTTGGAGAATGGAATGGGGCAGAATGAGGTGGTGACGCCTGCCACGCAGCATGCCGCCACCACCGTAGGCGGCAGGCCTAGCATGCCGCCACCCATGTTGGCGGCAGGCCTTGCCACGTGGCGGCAAGCTTGATTAATTATTTCTAATCTTAATTAATTATTGGTAAACACGATTAATTATAGCCTAATCTTGATTACTTATTGCTAAACTTGATTAATTAGAGGAAGGCACTGTGCCATTCCACCTCGTCCGACCGATTCGGCCGGACGGGCTCGTTCCGGATCTATAGCGAATATTCGCTTTTGAGGAACGCGTGAGTTCCGTTCCATCCCAGAAACGAACGCAGGAATCGTCCTAAGGAACGACTTGATTCCATTCCGTTCCATTCGGTTCTGAAACCGAACAGACCCTAAAGGAATAGAGTGTAGGATGTCCAACTTAGAAACAACATTGTCTGACATCCTATTTAACCGCTTTGGATGTTGGGCTATAAGTGGAGCCCACGGTACTTTCACTAATTATTCCCACGTACTCTGTTCGATCAGAAAATAGTGTTGGCAATTTAGTACTATAAACTTTATACTTTTTTAGAGTACACACGTACCATATTTTTATAAAAGGAAAAAATGCAAGTACAAAACGACTATAGCCTCTTGCACAGCGGGTATAGTGCAAACTCCACGCCAGACTACTTTGAAGATAGCCACGATCAATAACACAATTACAAAGGAAGATAGCCACGACCAATATTTTTTACGAAAGTTTATTTATTATTCTGAGCGGGAAGCATGTAAGTAGTTCTAGCATAGCAATTGACAAAGCTATAGCCCAGCCTGACTAACAGGCCCAATTTATGCACGCGAAGAAATAAATCCACAATAAAGTCTGAATTTAGAGCACGGGCTGTAGGATGGGAGCGCCTATTTACCGCTCGTGGGTGCACCCTATACCGCCTCGCCTGCAGTAGTTGGTCATGGGCCGCACCAAAAGCGGCCCAAAATAATAGGTTCAATTTTCTTCCCTTTTTTCATTTATTTTTTATGTTTAAAACTAATAAATTGTTCAAACACGAAAATTTCTCAAATCCAAAAATTGTTCAACTTGAAAAAAGTTTATGTTTAAAAAAAATTAAATTTGAAAAATGATCAAACTTGAAAAAAATACATATTTAAAATTGTTCAAATTAGAAAAAAATTCAAACTTGAAAAAGTTCAGAATCCAATCCGAAAATTGTTCAGGTTTAAAATTGTCCAAATTCGAAAAAAAATCAATTTTGAAAAAAGTTTAGATTTCAAAATTGTTCAAATTCGAAAAATGTTCAAATCCAAAAATTGACCAAACTTGAAAAAATTTCAAATTTCAAAAGAACTTAGAAGATCGAACTAGTTAACCTAAGAACCAGTGAAAAAAGTAGTAAAAAACCATAAAAAAAACAACAATTTTTTTTTAAAAAAAGTGCAGTGGGCGCGACACATTCCAGCGCGCCCGTGGGCGATAAATAGGATTTGCCCTCTAGGATGGCCGAAATCCTATACACCGCCCGTCAGCGTCTTGATGTCTCACGGGACCCGTTGGGAAACCCTAAGAGGAAGGTATGATGAGCACAACAGTAAGTTTTTCCTCAGTATGAAACCAATGTTTAATCGATCAGTAGAAGAAAGAAATCACTTTGAAGGTTGCTGTTAGTTGACTTTGACAGGGCGCACTACCGGTGTCAGTCAACAACGTGGAACCTGTTGATACGTCTCCAACGTATCTATAATTTTTGATGCTCCATGCTTATTTTTACACCATTTGCCTACTGTTTCGTTACACTTTGTGGCACTTTTATGCATTTTCCGAAACTAACCTATTAACGAGTTGCCACAGTGCCAGTTCCTTGTTTTTGTGTTTCAGAAGTGATACCCAGGAAATATTCTCGGAATTGGACGAAACAAGTTCCTGAAGTCTTATTTTACCCGGAAGCTTCCAGAGATCCGAAGGAGAGTAGGAGGGGGGCCACCAGGGGCCCACACACAGCGGTGGCGCAGCCAGCCCCTGGCCCGCGCCACCATGGTGTGAGGCCACCTGGCCCCTCCTCTGACATCGCCCCTTCGCCTATAAAGACCCCCTGACGGAAAAAACCTAAGTACCTGATCAGTTTTCCAGAACACATCGCGATCCGCCGCCGCCATCGACCTAAAGATCGGGAGGGTCCAGAATCTCTTCCCGGCACCCTGCCGAAGAGGGGAATCGCCACCGGAGGTCTTCTTCATCGCCATGCTTGCCTCCGTTGCGATGAGTGAGTAGTCTACTTTGGACTATGGGTCCATAGCAGTAGCTAGATGGTTGTCTTCTCCACCATGTTCTTTATGTTTAGATCTCATGAGCTGCCCTACATGATTAAGATCACCATTATGTAATTCTACATGTTTGGTTTGTTGGGATCCGATGAATATTGGTGTTTATGATTAAGTTGCTGTACTGAATATTATCTTTTGTTATCTCTATGTTGTTTATGATCTTGCATGCTCTCTGTTGTTAGTAGCTATTTTGGCCGAGTAGTTGCTAGTGACTTCAAGAGGGGGTATTTATGCTCGATAGTGGGTTCATGCCTCTATTTAACCTGGGGGAGTGACAAAAACCTCTAAGGTTGTAGATGTGCTGTTGCTACTAGGGAGAAAACAACATTTATATGCTCAAGGGCATATGCTTTGTTTACATTACACACTTTGCTTAATGCAATTATCCGTTGTTCGCAACTTAATACTTGTGGAGTTCTCGGATTGATTCGCCACAAGTGGATTATTAGTCATAGATGCAGTTGGATGGCGGTCTATGTATTTTGTTGTAATACCCAGAGTAAATCTCATAGTGATCTTCTTGACATATCACGTTTATCTTTATTTTATCAATTGCCCAACTGTAATTTGTTTACCCAGCATATGTTATTTATCTTATGGAAAGACACCACTACTGAACTGTGGACCCTGGTCCTATTTCCATCATATTGCTATTACCTGTTTATTTTACTCGCACTATTTAGTTTACTCGCATACTATCATCACTTTCCACTCGATACGCTTATAACCTTTGTTTCAAGCAAACCGGTGAGATTGACAACCTCATCGCAAGTTGGGAACAAAGTACTTGGTTGTGTTGTGTGCAGGTTCCACGTTGCTGATCGCAAACCAAAGCTTGGACGAGGCGCCATATATAAATTGTCCGAAGCTGTCGCAAGCTAGCAAGCATCACCTTCAGTCGTTTGTCTCTCCTCTCCAAGAACGATAAACCTTGGTTTCTTAACTGAGGGAAACTAGCTGCTATACTCATCACACCTTCCTCTTGGGGTTCCCAACGGGCTGGTCATTCACCACGCATCAAGAACATTTTTCTGGCGCCGTTGCCGGGGATTTAAGAAGAAGAAGCTCCCACATCAACTATACTTTCCCACGTCAACTACGCGCCAGCAGCTAATTTTCTAGCGCCGTTGCCGGGGAGGAAGTAGAAGACTTCTGCGAGGGGAGTTTTCATACGCACATCCTTTACGTTGTTTTATTGTTTTGCTTTACTTTATTTATTTTACCTGCATCGTTTTATATCAAAAACCCAAAAAAATTAGAATCCTTGGTAGTTGTTATTTCTTTACTTTTAGTTTATCATGTTGATCCCTAAGTACGTTCTGGAGGACCTCTCAGTAGGTAGTGGTTCGATTATTGGCAAAAGTAACATTGAGGAGTTCTCTAATCACATTAGTATGCATGAGGAAGTTGAGGAGAAATATTTGGTTGAGCTAGCTCCTAGTATTGAAGTTGCTTCTGCTTATTTGATTCACATGTTGAAAACTAGGTTTGCCAGTCTTAATCCTTTTATGCAATACATGTTCCTTAAGCTTCATAAAATTGAGGATCCTGAAAAGAAAGCTTTTATTTTGGAAGCTTTGCGCCTAGAATTTAAAGATGTCGTTATTGAAGCTAGGAAATTTTTAAACGTTTTAAGAAACTCGGTTCACCTATAAAGGTTATTAGTACAAACGATGAAGGAGCCGAAATACCTATACCTAGCAAGCTCTTGGGATTGTGTGAAGCTTTCGAAAATAATTTTGACTGGATCTGTCCCAAAAATCTTTTTTGTGATTTGAGTGAACCAAAGCATGATCACAAAGGGTCTTCTAAAACTTATGTGGATGAAATACAATGCCTTATTGACAAGACCTCTGCAGTTGATCTTAATGCTTCTTCTGAAAATACTTGATTCGCAATTTTCTGCGCCTAGCTCAAAGGCGTTAAAGAAAAGCACTCTTGGGAGATAACCCAATGTTTTTACTTTCAGTACTTTTTCTTTTATTTGAGTCTTGGAAGTCATTACTACTATAATGACCGCTCCTTGTCTTGTTTATTTTGTTTTTGTGCCAAGAGAAGCCTCTAATTCGAGTGAGGTAAAGATTTGGGGATGTTGCTGTCCTGAAACTGTTTTCGGTGCTGCACCGTAAAAATTCGTATAAATTCTATGTATATCTTTTGGACATGCGATTTCTTGTGCATATGACCCAGGTTATATCCAAACTTTTGTTAGATGAACACTTTTTGATTTGAGCAACAAAAAACCCCTCAAAAATTCGACCTTTGTCAGCTGTTCAGTTTTGACAGATTTCTGCCAATATTTGTGTTTGCCACTTTATCGCTTTCTTTTGAGTTCTTTTGATCACGGAACTTTTGGAGAAGTTGCTACAGTAGTATTTGATATATATGTGGTGGTTTTGGGTTGAAACCTGAAGCAAAAGAGGTTGATTATATGTTATGCTTGCACTAATGTTGCTGATAGAATTGTGTTTAGTTTTGTATGAAGGAAGTTTTCAAGTGTAGGGATTGGAGAATGATGAGATGAGTTGAAGAATGGACAAAAGCTCAAGCTTGGGGATGCCCATGCATCACCCCAATAAATATCCAAGAAGTACAAGCGTCAAAGCTTGGGGATGCCCCCGAGGTACCCCTTCTTCATCGGCAAAAATCAGGTCACCTTTCAAAACACTATATTTTTATTGCTTCATGCACTATGTGTTTTTCTTGGAGCGTCAGTTGTTTTAGTTTTCTTAGTTGGTTTAGTTTGTTTGTTTGCTGCAATAAATGGTTGGACCCCAACAAATTTCCTTTGGAGGAGATATACTCGTTTTCATTTGCAAAGAACACTCCGTTTTTCATTCCTACAATTTCATCGAGTGTTCTTCTTTTTCCGCTACTGCTTTTGGTTTTCGTTTTCGCCTTGATTTGCGTTCAGACCTTGTCATATCTTTTCATCAAGGTGTATTTTTGCCTCTGATCTTTATTGGTTTTCATCAAAAGAGGTGTTTATAAAATTTTCAAATGGTGTTGGAAAAGAGAAAAAGCTTTGTGCAAAATAGTGGTACAAGAAGGAGCTTGTGTAGACTGCGGCTTAGGCTTTTTCATGTCATGCTTGATGCCTTTTTGATAGTATGCTTAGTGGTTTTGCTGCAGCATGACTTGTCTCAAATAACTGAGATTGCTTAATGAGCCTTTGAAAAAAATCATGCGTTGTTTTTATTGTATGGAAGCATTATTTTGGTTTTCTCCTTGATGCTTTATTTGGGTTGACTTGGCGCATGCTCACACATGTTAGACTCTTACAAAGTCGCCAATAGCCTCTATGATCATTTAGTTTTTGACTTTTGATGCCATCTTATGCTTCTTTTAATGTCGCTTTATCGCTTTGCATGATTATGGCCATTATTGCTCTCTTAGTTGGTCGCTCCCAGTCTTTTGCTAGCCCTCGCCTTGTACTGAGTATCAGCTCTACTCGTGCATCCAACTCCTAAAAGCCAAAGTTTTCCAAAGTGTCCACCATACATACCTACTAGCAATTTGCTATTCCAAGTAAATTTGACTTGCTTTTATTTTCTCTTCAAATTAAACTCTTACCAGTGTTATGCGAAATTCGGTCAGTAAAGCTTTCACGAACCAGAAGGCACACTTTACTTTTTCCCGTTCTTAAAAATTTGACATTGTGGTCTCTTATGTTGAGTTGTTATGCTTGCAAGTTGTAAGTTGGAGACTAGCCCAGCCATGCAGTCATGGGCAAGCTTTCAACATTGCACTTCTTATTTGAGTTGATATCGTGATCTTTTGTTTATGGATGCCCGCGGTGTGAAATAAATTGAGAATCTTGTGGGGATCATGGAGTTTGTATATGTGTTAGGGAAACGCCGGGCCGCTAATCTAAGCCATGCATAATTCATGGTGGAAATTTGCAGCATACCCATGGTGAACATTCGACGACGCATCTCACAATAAAAAGCTAAACAAATGGCAAATAAAAGAGATGTCGAGGTGTTCATTGTCTGCTTGTCCTATCATTTTGGTGTGGGCTTGTTCCATGTCAGCGGGCACGGAGGTACCCCATTGGCGGTTCTCAATGATATGCATATACTTACAATGACAAGAGCCTTTCTTGGGACTCTAAGTAAAGTAGCATGAGGTTTGGGTACTCGTATTCACGGGGCACGAGGTTTTCAACTTATGATTTGTCAAGCATATGCATCATAATTGTTCTCGCATTAACTTTAACCATTCAAGATGCTTATGAAGGGGGCAATGAGAGCTCAAAGCCGGTAAGTACCATAATTTTTGAAGGTTATAAAACTTGCAATCACTGCTTCCCTCTGCGAAGGGTCTTTCTTCTACTTTTATGTTGAGTCACCACCTTCTTTCTTTATGCACCATTAAGAGAGCATAGTTGTCATTCTTAGTATAATATGCATTGTCCCAAAGTTCATTGATTGATTCATATTGTTGGTTTCACTTGTTCTCAAATTATCTGTATCTAGTCGCCCTCTTAAACTTGAAGGTGTCCTATGCATTTATGTTTTGCTCTCCATGAAGGACAAGCTGAAAACCATTTGTATGTTTTTCCTTATGATTTGAACACATGTTTGACTTTCATTGTTTCATTTTCATGATCTTTTGTTTGTGTTCATTTGCATGTTTACAACATGGTTGCTAAGTTCTTATTGTCAAGATTATATCTTTCATGCCCATGTTTTATGTTCTTATGATCCCAGCTCACAAATGCTTACTTTCATGATCAAGATTGTGTAGGTGCATGTCACCTCAAAAATTATTTTTTTGTTATCACTTACCTACTCGAGGACGAGCAGGAGTTAAGCTTGGGGATGCTTGATACGTCTCCAACGTATCTATAATTTTTGATGCTCCATGCTTGTTTTTACACCATTTGCCTACTGTTTCGTTACACTTCGTGGCACTTTTATGCATTTTCCGGAACTAACCTATTAACGAGTTGCCACAGTGCCAGTTCCCTGTTTTCTGCTATTGTTGTGTTTCAGAAGTGATACACAGGAAATATTCTCGGAATTGGACGAAACAAGTTCCTGAAGTCTTATTTTACCCAGAAGCTTCCAGAGATCCGAAGGAGAGTAGGAGGGGGGGCCACCAGAGGCCCACACACCGGGGTGGCGCGGCCAGCCCCTGGCCCGCGCCACCATGGTGTGAGGCCACCTGGCCCCTCCTCTGACATCGCCCCTTCGCCTATAAAGACCCCCTGACGGAAAAAACCTAAGTACCCGATCAGTTTTCCAGAACACATCGCGATCCGCTGCCGCCGTCGACCCGAAGATCGGGAGGGTTCAGAAGCTCTTCCCGGCACCCTGCCGGAGAGGGGAATCGCCACCGGAGGTCTTCTTCATCGCCATGCTTGCCTCCAGAGCGATGAGTGAGTAGTCTACTTTGGACTATGGGTCCATAGCAGTAGCTAGATGGTTGTCTTCTCCACCATGTGCTTCATGTTTAGATCTCATGAGCTGCCCTACATGATTGAGATCACCGTTATGTAATTCTACATGTTTGGTTTGTTGGGATCCGATGAATATTGGTGTTTATGATTAAGTTGATGTACTGAATATTATCTTTTGTTATCTCTATGTTGTTTATGATCTTGCATGCTCTCCGTTGTTAGTAGCTATCTTGGCCGAGTAGTTGCTAGTGACTCTGAGAGGGGGTATTTATGCTCGATAGTGGGTTCATGCCTCTATTTAACCTGGGGGAGTGACAGAAACCTCTAAGGTTGTAGATGTGCTGTTGCTACTAGGGAGAAAACAACATTCATATGCTCAAGGGCATATGCTTTGTTTACATTACACACTTTGCTTAATGCAATTATCCGTTGTTCGCAACTTAATACTTGTGGAGTTCTCGGATTGATTCGCCACAAGTGGATTATTAGTCATAGATGCAGTTGGATGGCGGTCTATGTATTTTGTTGTAATGCCCAGAGTAAATCTCATAGTGATCTTCTTGACATATCACATTTATCTTTATTTTATCAATTGCCCAACTGTAATTTGTTTACCCAGCATGTGTTATTTATCTTATGGAGAGACACCACTAGTGAACTGTGGACCCTGGTCCTATTTCCATCATATTGCTATTACCTGTTTACTTTACTCGCACTGTTTACTTTACTCGCATACTATCATCACTTTCCACTCGATACGCTCATAACCTTTGTTTCAAGCAAACCGGTGAGATTGACAACCTCATCGCAAGTTGGGAACAAAATACTTGGTTGTGTTGTGTGCAGGTTCCACGTTGCTGCTCGCAAAGCAAAGCTTGGACGAGGCGCCATATATAAATTGTCCGAAGCTGTCGCAAGCTAGCAAGCATCACCTTCGGTCGTTTGTCTCTCCTCTCCAAGAACGATAAACCTTGGTTTCTTAACTGAGGGAAAACTAGCTGCTATACTCATCACACCTTCCTATTGGGGTTCCCAACGGGCTGGTCATTCACCACGCATCAAGGACAGTTTTCTGGCGGCGTTGCCGGGGATTTAAGAAGAAGAAGCTCCCACATCAACTATACTTTCCCACGTCAACTACGCGCCAGCACCTGCACATAACACAGCCAAACTACTTTACCCCAACTTGCAGTGAGATTGTCAATCTCACTGATTTGCTGAAAATAAAGGATTAAACGTATCGTGTAGAAAAAGATATTTGTTAGCAGTAACTAAATAAATAATGCTTGCGGAAAGTAAACGGTGTTTGCAGTAGATGGTAATATATGTAAAAGAATGGACCAGGATCCACAGTTCACTAGAGGTGTCTCTCCATAAAGAAATAACATGCTGGATAAACAAATTACAGTTGGGCAATTGACAGAATAAAGAATGCATAACAATGCATGTACATGTCATGAAGATCACTATGAGATTCACTTTGGCATTACAACATAATACATAGACCGTAATCCAACTATATCTATGACTAATAATCCACCCACAGGATATCATCCAAACAACCCTTGGGTATTAAGTTGCAAGCAACAGATTATCGCCTTAAGCAAAGTGTGTAATGTAAACAATACAAATGTCCTTGAACAAAAGATTGTTGTTTTGTTCCTAATAGCAACAACACATCTACAACCTTAGAAGTTATTGTCACTCTCCCAGATTACTAGAGGCATGAACCCACTATCGAGCATAAATACTCCCTCTTGGAGTCACTAGCATCTACTCGGCCAAGATATCTACTAGCAACGGAGAGCATGCAAGATCATAAATAACATAGACATGATAAATCAACAGTCAACTTGACATAGTACTCAACATTCATCGGATCCCAACAAACACAACATGTAGAATTACATAACGATGATCTTGATCATGATAGGCAGCTCACAAGATCTAGACATGAAGCACATGGAGGAGAAGACAACCATCTAGCTACTGCTATGGACCCATAGTCCAAGGTAGACTACTCACGCATCACTCTGGAGGCTGGCATAGTGATGAAGAAGGCCTCCGGTGATAATTCCCCTCTCCGGCAGGGTGCCGGGAAGAGCTATTGGACCCTCCTGATCTCGGGAAGACGACGGTGGCGGCTTACAGTATGTTTCGTGGAAAAGTGTTCGTCCCTTTAGGGTTTTCTCGTCGAAGAGAATTTATAGGCGGAAGGGTGATATCAGGGGGTGGACCAGGGGCTCATACCACCTGGTGGCGCGGCCAGGGGTGACCTGCGCCACCCTATGGTGCGGCCGCCTCCTGGTCCGTCTCCGTCTCTCCTTTGGACTCCGTCTTCCCTTCGGGTAAATAGGAACTTCAGCTTTTGTTTCGTTCAATTCCGAGAATATTTCCTGTGTAACTTTTCTGAAACACAAAAACAGCAGAAAATAGAACTGGCACTATGGCATCTTGTTAATAGGTTAGTTCCAGAAAATGCATAAAAATTCCACGAAGTGTAAACAAAACACAAAGCAATTGGTGTAAAACAAGCATGGAGCATCAAAAATTATAGATACGCTTGCGGCGTATCACTCGTTGCCCGTCTCCGTCTCTCCTTTGGACTCCGTCTTCATGTCAGGAAAATAGGCACTTCGGCTTTTATTTCGTCCAATTCCGAGAATATTTCCTTCAGTTAAAACCTGGAATAGACAAACAGTAGAAAACAGGAACTGGCACTGTGGCATCTTGTTAATAAATAAGTTCAAGAAAATGCATAAAAATGCCACAAAGTGTAAACAAAACATAAAACAATTGGTGTAAAACAAGGATGGAGCATCAAAAATTATAGATACATTTGCAACGTATCAACATCCCCATGCTTAACTCCTGCTCGTCCTCGAGTAGGTAAGTGATAACAAAAATAATTTTTGAGGTGACATGCAGCCAACACAATCTTGATCAAGTTATTGTAAAAGCATTACAAACTGAGATCAAAGTACTCTAAACATGGACATAAAAGATATAATTCTAACAATAGAACTTAGCAACCATGTTATAACATGAAAAGCAACACAAACAAAAGATCATGAATAATAATGCATTAAAAGTTATTTGTTTGTTTTGAGCATAGAGAAAGCATAGCAAATTGGTATTTAGCTTGTCCTTCATGGAATAGCAAAACATAAATGCATAGGACACCTTCAAAGTTTAACTATACTCAGAATGATAACTATGCTCTCTTAATTGGTGCCTAAGGATAGTAGATGAAGACTCAACATAAAAGAAAAAAAAGGCCCTTCGCAGAGGGAAGTAGGGATTACAAGTTTTATAAAGCTTCCAAAAATTATGGTACTTATTAGCTTTGAGCTCTCATTGCCCCTATCATTGGCATCTTTAATGGTTAAGGTTAATGTGACAGTAAATATCAGTTATATGCTTGGCAAATCACAAGTTGAAAATCTCATGTCCCTTGAATACGAGTACCTAAACCTCATGCTACTCGACTTAGGTCCCAAATAAGTTCTTGTTATTGTAAGCATACATGTATCATCGAGAACACCAATGGGGTACCTCCTGCCCGATGATATGGAAGCTTTTCCATATCAAAATGACAAGACAAACAGACAATGAACACCTTGACATCTCTTTTATTTACCATTGGGTATAGCTTTTTATTATGAGATGCGTCGTTGAATACCCACTATGGATATGCTGTAAATTTCCACCATGAATGATGCATGGTTTCGATTAGCGGCCCAGGCGTTTCTCTAACACATATATGAACTCCATGAGCTTATAAGTTTCCAACTTATTTCACACCGCAGGCATCCATAAACAAAAGATCATGATATGAACTCACAATTTGCAAGCATATAACGTCATAAGATAGTCACAATGGTCAAGTTTATTAAGTGCAAGAAAGTAAAATGTGCCATCAAGTTCGTGAGAGCTTTACTAACTAATTTTCTCATAACAAAAATTTAATTTGGAAGATAGATAAAAGCATGATGAATATACTTGAATAGCAATAATGCTAATAGGTAAATATGGTGGACACATTGGCAAACTTTGGTTTTTTGGGAGTTGGATGCACGAGTAGAGCTCATACTCAATACAGGTGAAGGCTTGCAAGAGACTGGGAGCGACCAACTAAGAGAGCAATAACGGTCATAATCATGCATAGCGACAAAACATTATTAATCAAAGCATAAAGTGATATTACGAGTCAAAAATTAAATGATCATAGAGGCTTGAGATGACTGGTTCATAGTCATAACATGGTGTAAGCATGCGCCAAGTCAACACAAATAAAGCATCAAAGGAGAATACCACAATATTATGCTTTTGTATGATAAAAACAACACATGATTCTTTCAATGGCACATTAAGCACTCTCAGTCATTTGAGACAAGTCATGCTACAACAATAACTACTAAGCATATAATCAAAATAATATCTAGCATGACATGCTAAAGTCTAAGGCACAATCTAAACAAGCTTCCTTTTGCACCACTATAAGCATAAAATATTTTACTCTTCTCCAACACCAATCAACTTATTTGAAACAACTCTCAAAGAAAAAAAAAATAGAGGGCTAAACACACCTAACTAAAAAGAACTAACAAGTTCTGAACAAAATAAGGGTGAAAACAAAAGCTAAACATAGTACTAACAAAAGAGAACACTCGCAGAACAATAAGAGCGAAAACTAGAGTGTTCTAGGCAATGAAAACAGAGTGTGGCTTCTCCAAAAGAAGTATGCTAAAGGTGGTAAACCACACATATTACAACCATATAGCTACTGCTATGGACCCATAGTCCAAAGATGAACTACTCATGCATCACTTCAGAGGTAGGCATGTCGATGAAGAAGGCCTCCGGTGATGATTCTCCTCTCCGGCAGGGTGTCGGGAAGAACTTCAGAACCCTCCCAAACTAGGGTCAACGATGGCGGCGGATGTAGTACTTTTCATGTATGGAGGTTCGGGCCCCTAGGGTTTTCCTAATGATGTGAATTTATAGGTGGAAGGGCGAGGTCGGTGGGCGCCCGAGGTGCCCACACCATGGGGCAGCGTGGCCGGGGGGTGGGCGCGCCACCACCAGGTGTGCCGGCTCGTTGCCCGTCTCCGTCTCTCTTTTGGACTCTGTCTTCGTGTCAGGAAAATAGGCACTTCGGCTTTTGTTTCGTCTAATTCCGATAATATTTCCTTCAGTAAAAACCTGGAATAGAAAAACAGCAGAATACAGAAACTCACACTGTGGCATCTTGTTAATAGGTTAGTTCCAGAAAATGCATAAAAATGCCACGAAGTGTAAACAAAATATAAAGCAATTGGTGTGAAACAAGTATGAAGCATCAAAAATTATAAATACGTTTGCAATGTATCACGTCTCCAAATATCGAGCCACCTAAAGACTCTCTTCTGGGCCAAGCCCATTGCCTGATTTTCATAGAAAATGTTTCGTCTTCCTTTTCTTTTTTTGTTTGTTTCTGAATTGGAAATTTGTTTATTATCGAACCTCTACCCACGAGCATATGCCTACACTGTCTATTTTGGTTTTTTATATTTTAGAAAATAAAATCAGATATTGGAAAAAAATGTTCAAATTAGAAATTTGTTCAAATTTAGAAATTGTTCAAATTCAAACATTCTTCAAATTTAGAAATTGTTCAAATCCAAAACTTGTTCAAATAAGAAATTTGTGCAAATTCAAAAATTGTTCATATTTAGAAATTGTTCAAATCCAAAAATTGATTAAATCGGAAATTTGTTTAGATCTAAAATTTGTTCAAATCTTAAATTTGTTCAAATACGAAAGTTCAAATTTGTTCAAATACAAAATTTGTTAAAAAATTCGAATATGTTCATATCTGATTTTTTTTAATTTGAAATGTATTTGAATCCAAAATTTATTCAAATTTTCAAAATTATTTAAATTTGAAATTGTTTAAAAAAGGGAAAACAAAAAAACGCCTGAAATAGTGAACCAGATGCGAAGAAAACAAACCGAAAGCTAGGAAAAACTGCACAAAAAATAGGAAAAAACCCACACTAGATCATATCCGCCTTAACTAGGCCTATCCCATAAGCCGAAACATGCCGGCGGAGCATGCGAAGATGCGCCCGCGAGCGGAGTAAAGGTATAGCGTGTAGGATGTCCAACTTAGAGACAACATTGCCTGACATCCTATTTAACCGCTTTGGATGTTGGGCTATAAGTGGGTCCCACGGTACTTTCACTAATCACTAGTGTTGGCAATTTATTACTATAAACTTTGTACTTTTTTAGAGTACACACGTACCATATTTTTATAAAAGGAAAAAAATGTAAGTACAAAACGACTATAGCCCCTTGCATAGCGGGTATAGTGCAAACTCCACGCCAGGCTACTTTGAAGATAGCCACGATCAACAACACAATTACAAAGGAAAATAACTTATCCTAAACTAAGCAATACATGCGTCTTGACCTATGTTGGTCATCTCCGAAGATCTTTACGTCACAGTATTGTGGAGACAAATGCTACCTTGGGTAGCTTGCGAGAGGTGGTTGATGATGATGATATTAGAGCACTTGGACGAGATTGATACAAGACACGACGTACTCAGGTTTGGCCCCTCACGGTGGAGGAAATGGCCTACTCATGCTTTGTTATATCGATGATATATGTTCATAGTGTTGTCGATGGCGTAGATGATGACTATGGAAGCTACGGTGGCTATGAGGATAGATGGAGGGATCTCCAGGTCAAGCTTTATATAGACAACTTGACCTTGGGTTTTACACCATACAAGCGAGTTATCTTAAAACCTAGTAGACTACCATTGTTGATTCATTTGCTTGTTCTCCATGCATGTTGGTCCATATGTATATCAGTTGGGCCTTCTCGTCATTCTAGGCCTTGGTCGACGGGTTCAGTGAGGTGGTGATTGGATCGGGCCGCCTGGTCTTGTGCGATGACTACTTCCTTGGGCCTCCCTAGTTTGATATCCCCTCGTCAATCCAACTGAACTTCCCTCGTCGATGCACTATCTACCCTTGATGAGAAAAAGGAGGTGGCAAATAGATGGCACAACTTGGTTTGCCCCGAGGAAGGCGTTGTCGTCGACTCACCTATGACGACGTACATAGCGCCCCTAAAGATCAGCCGTGAACAACGACGTGTACTGGAAGGATCACAACATGGAACTCTAAAGCCCTGTCTCCAAATGTTATGCTCCCAACAGAGGAGGAACGTCGAGGATGTTGCCATCACGCCGATCCAACTCTGATTTAGGCTTATGAAACATACAAGCACACAACTTAGTCATCAAATGCATGTGGTGAGGTGTCAGCACCACATTGCTAGCCAGACACTATAAATAGCCAGCCATCCTAGCACTAGCGGAGCTAGTAAGGAACAAAACCAGGCCATGGCTCGCCAATAATTTGGCCCATAATTTGGGTCAAAAGCTCAACAGCTAAAGCCTAGCTCACTAATACTAGCAGAATTCCCCTAAAAAACTAATACTAGCAGAATTATCTACTGATATGACTTATGAGCAGCAGCGGCATAGTAGGAGGGTAGTCACGGGTGTAGTTTTTCCCAGACAACACACAAGTGCGTCTATTTCCCGTTCAAAAAAAGTGTGTCTATTTTTTTCATTCCAAATTCTTAGCTAGCGATTGGATGGTTTGAAAAAAAAATCCCTTATAGCTCTGCATTACTATGTAAGAGCAGCAACCCACTGGGTAATACATGATTTTTTCTGTGTTTTAATTTGGTCCGCCTAGATATTTTCTTGTAGCTCCGCCACTGCATCCTAGACCTTAGGCCTCACAAATCACATTATGAGCTCGGACGAAAAACTCAGATACACATATTTGAGGGAAAATCTGATAGGGAGTGGAGTCCAAGAATTAACTAATTACTGGAGGAACTGGGCTAGAACAACAAGAACATCTTCAACAACTGGATAGCTTGCTACAAATGTAGAAATTAAACCCTAGGAAATAGAAATAGAAATTTGAAGCAGAGTGTGATCTAAAGGATCAAGGTGTGACTTGTAGTACCAGTAGTTCATCTTCTGTCATGATCTTTTTACTGGGAAGCAAGCCCCGACACATTTATACCTATTAATCATCTATGCACACTCAAATTGAGGCACCACAACGGATTAACAAGCTAAATCACTTGATATTCTCAGCGTCTAAGGATTCCTTCATAAGATAACACATAAGATAAAGCTATTAACATGGAACATATGTCTCATAGCATATAAATTATAATGAGGTTAGTTCAGTACTCTTGTTCTTCTCACAGTGTACCCTCTATGCTGTTTCCATCCTTCATTATACTAACTATGCCCATGATCAGAATAACTTGATGATCTCCAATATAAGAGCTAGCTAGTCCTACATGCGGGACTAAGAACACTTGTTTGTTTATTCTTCTACACGCGTGTATGAGTTTTCCTTTGAATCTCGTATTCAAGACACATAGTAATTATAGAATAAATGAATAAACATTAATCATTAAAATCAGAGATAAATAGTAACATTAAGTGTTGCCTCTAGGGCATAACTCCTTAGGCCAAACTCGCAGATGTGGACAAGCCTACGACCGGTGAAGGCAAGCATCCTGGATGGATTCGGAAGCACAGCCATCAAGCTCAAGCTCCTCCGGCGATGGCGTTACTCATTTGGCGGTGGTGACGATGACGACATGGGGTGATGGAGCCCTTGAATGCAGGTCCAAGCTTCTCTGGCATCGGCCAGAGGTAGAAACAGCATCAGCAAAGGCCCGAACATGTCCCGCTAGCGGCAATGGTGATAGGATGGTTGAATCGGGGAGGAACGGTGGAGGCAGCTGCACGTCGGTGGAGAGGAGGGACATGTGGAAATCATGGTGAGAAGAGATGGTGGAGTGGCCAGGGGTCACCGACTTGCGGGCTAGGAGAGGACAAAGGGAGGACGGACCGCAGGTGTGCATTGTGTTGGACTCATTTCCAACCCAAATTTGATCTAAAAAAAAGTTTGTAGAAACAACCAAAGGAACACCATTGGAATGTCATAGGATAGGAAAATTATAGAAATAGGAAAGACATAGGATTAGAATGTCATGCCTACTTGAATCCTATAGAAAGATGATGTGGCTTTGATTGTAGCAAAGGAATTTTTCCATGAGATATGATCTAATGTTTTTTTCCTATAGGATTTATACTACTAGATTCCTATAGGATTATTTGCTATAAGATATGTTCCTATATATGTGTGTAGGAAAATTTCCCATAAGATTCAAATCCTACACAATTCCTATGTAAATCCTATGAATCAAAGAGACCTGAAATGGATCGCTGTGTGGGTCATGCCCTCCCGCGGACACAAATGAACAGGTGCGGACGAAATGTGTCGCTGCGTGGGAGTTGCCCTTACTTCATAATTACCTGATGAAATGGAGATGTACGTGAGCATTTAGATAGACTCATCAATGGCAAGGGAGAGGAATCGAACAGTTTGTGCAGCCAGACAACCTACTCTATCTTCTATCTCCTCCTTTGTCCGCGAGTAGTAGAAATCAAGGCCCTGCCACCAAAAAAGCTGACTGCTACGTCACCGCAGCCCAGCACTCTAATACACGACAGTGCAGATGGAGTATAATGCCGGAAATATGAAAGCATACACTGAATAGGTGTCTCTTATGAAAAGAAAATACAAGTACAACAAACGGTTCAGTAAGGGTTCACAAAGTACTCGAAACAAGGTAAAGGTACATGCCACGCGCTTACACACACACAGTGTGTTGTTGGGCAATATACAACAACTAATTGTCTGAATTTCACCAACAGCAGCTAATTTAAACGATTGACAGGCCAAGTAACTAGCGAAGAGGTGTCTGCGGAAAACCTGTCTCACGGCCGGTCTCACTCGAACCTTGTGAAGTCAAGTGTTACCTCGTCTTGGGACGGCGTCAGGAACTCCCTCGAGGCCATCTGGACGACGTCGTCGGGGTCGTCGTCTGGGTCGCCGCTGCCACCGGCGCTGCTCGGCCCTGTCTCGCTGTCGTACTGCAGGCCGACACCGTAGACCATGTCGGAGTATTGGCCTTGGCCCTCGAACTCCACGTTGTTGGCGAGGTTCTGATCGCCAATGGGGAACAGGTTCAGGTTCATGCATGCAGCCTGCAGGTGCTCTTCAGCGCTGAAAATCTGCGGTAATGCCGGCGCTGGGAGTGGCTCTTGCAGTCCATAGTGCAGGTTGTTGTAGGCGGGGAAGGTCGACGAGCGGTAGAACTGCTCCTGCATCTCCCCGCCGTAGGCGTTGAGGTCCGGCAACGCCGGCGAGTTCAGGTTCATCGTTCCTCCATAGGACGATGATATCGGCGCGTTGGCCGGCTGAAGGTACATCCCCATCCCGGGTGGGCTGGAGCCGGTCAGCTGCCCATGTGCGGCAGCATGTGGACCGGCTTGATCGCCGTACCCAGGGCCGACCGGCTGCGGCGACACCAACGCTGGCGGTGTGAGCTCGGTGGCCGGAGTGTTGCTGCGGATGTACTCCTCAAGGAGGGAAAGCTGGCCCGGGGCGGCTTGTTCGCTCTTCTTCTTCCTCAAGCGGCGCTTCGACTTGAGGCTTCGCTTTGTGGCGTTCCAGTGGTTCTTGACGGAGTTCTCCGACCGGCCGGGGAGGCACCTCGCAATGGCCGACCAACGGTTTCCATACATCCTGTGCGCCCCGATCAGCACCTTGTCGTCCTCCTCGGTCCAGATGTTCTCCTTCTGGAATGTGATTATGTGAAGCAAAGTTAATGCCTCCAAATGATTGGCATAAACAGAAAGAAAGTGTACTTGAATACTATCAGTATCAATATCAGTATCATATAGAGTCACTAAGAATGCTAGGCATTACTGGCAAATTTGTTAGAAATGTAAATTTGGCATTTCTTAAATAAATTGCATCGCTGGTCATGCACAATATTAGACATATATACTATACATCTAAATCTTACGTAATCTAACCTGTAGAAAACATTTGCTATTTCTCAGATGAATGATAAAAGAACTTTTTTATGTCGAAGATATGAATCAGCTGATCAAAACATTATAGTAAGATCAGTACTGGTAGAAATGTACGAAAACATCTTCATCAAACAACTATGGATACCAAGTTAGAAAAATATAAATAGTCACTCCCCTATAAAAACTACAATAACCTTGCTAAAAATAATAATAACATGAGGTGCAGAGGACAGGATATTTTCCCCTTGTTAATAATAATAATATGATGTAGGAGTATAAATATTCATTAGAATTCAGTAAGGGCTCGTTTGGCACCCATCATTTCATTTCATTTGGTAGAAATGAAATGAAATGACAATGATGATATCATTTTATTTTGAAAAATCCACAGAAATGACAGGGTACCAAATAGGTATTAAGGTTAGGCATGAGATGAAAAACCATGGAATTCGAAATGAATTCCATAACCAATTCCGTGGCAGCCAAACAAGTAATTGATAGAATCATAAATGAATTCTTTGATTCTATCCCCAAATGATGGGAGCCAAACGAGCCCTAAAAGAGATTCACTAACCTCAGAAGAGAGGAAGTCTCTAGCAATTCATATAACCAAAAATTATTGACCATGTCACGAGAAAAATCACACCAAGTAAATATATAATGCTTTACTATTTTTTTGTCAAATGGTGACAATCGGGTAGCGTGGCTAAAGTAGATCACGAGCGCCGCCAAACAAAACATACTATCCTGCACAACAAACCAATAAGGATACATGCACACCGATAAGGTATACCTTCGCTAACGCCACCCCCCTTGCGTCATAGCTAACGTCACGACAAGGGCTTGAGCTCATGACAATCGAAATCCGAAAACATTAAGTTTGGCATATATAATGAATAGCGCAATTATTTGCTTCAATTATTCGCTCTAATTATGCATTGAGTGCAGCGTATCCCGTAGATTCGGCAGTGGGGAAACCTTTAATTGCGCTCCCAAAAAATGAAATTGTCCATAGCACAGGCAATCCAACAATGTTATACTTTAGGTGTTTTTCACTACTCTTAATTTGATCCCTTGTAATCGCCTTCTTTTCCCATCTCAAAGCAAATCCAATAATCAGATGATCTATCGAGACATGGACAAATTTCAGACAGTTGTGCACTAGGTAATGGGCTAAACCTTTGGCCATTTTGTCTGCTTATTATTCTCTTCCCAAAAAATAATAATAGTATGAGGCAGGAGTATATATATCCATTAGAATTCAATAAAAGAGATACTCTAACCTGGGAAGATGAAGTATCTAGCAATTCATATAATAGAAAATTATTAACCATGTCACCCGAAAAATCACACCGATAAGGTATATCTTCGCTAACGCCACCCCCCTTGCGTCATGGTTAGCGTCACGACAAAGGCTACTCGAGGAGCTCGCGACATTCGGAATTCGGAAACCTTTAATGAGGAGCGCAATTATTCGCTCCAATTATACGCTGAGCGCAGCGTACCGAGTAGATTCGGCGGCAGGGAAACCTTTAATTGCGCTCCCAAACAAAAAGAGTGTCCTTAGCACAAGCAATCCAACATTGTTATACTTTAGCAGTTTTTCACTGTTAATTTGATCCCTTGTAATGGCCTCCTTCTCCCATCACAAAGCAAATCAAATAATATGATGATCTACTGAGACATGAACAAATTTCAGACGGTTGTGCACTGCAGTTCTACAAAAAAAAAGGAATGGGCTAAACCTTTGACCATTTTCTCTCCTTATTCTCCTCCCAAAGGCCACGGACAAATTTACTCTTGCGATCAATTAGTGGCCTTGATGAAGAAATTGGCGCTCTTTAATGATTAAAATCAAGTCACGCAACATGACTAACTCTTAAATCCGGCGTTAATGCCCACTTCCGAATTGTACGACCAGCGCTCAACATACTTGGAAGGAAAAACAAACCTAAAGAAAATCTGGACTTCAAAATCTTACAGATCTATGAAGATTTCCCCTAATTAATTAGATCAAGGCATGACTGTAAGCTGCTATGCATCCAGGAAGTGGGAGCATACCCTGAGATCGGGGCGAAGGTGATTAGTCCATCTCTCACGGCACTGCTTCCCGATCCGGCCCGGGAGGTGCTGCGCAATCGCAGCCCATTTCCGGTCCCCAAGTTCCATCACCATCTTCTTGAGAATTCTGCAAACAAGAAAGCACATTCATGGATCAATCGAGCAGAACAACAAGCATGCAAGCAGCCAGATCGAGCTGCTCGGAAAAAAACAAATTAGATTCAGCAATTCGACTTACTCGTCCTCCTCCTCCGTCCAAACTCCTCTGCACGGCACGAGCGCCCCGGCGTGCGTCATCACGGCAGGCCTGGGTCGCCCACCGATCGGGATCTCCACGGGAGCGGCCCTCGGAGCGCCGTATCCGGCGGCTTCGAGCGGCCCCTCCGGCATGACGAAGGTGTCAGGAGCCATACCGGTGCCGGAAACGAGAAATCCCATGTCGGGGACTCCGGAGGGAGCGCTGCCGGCGTGCTGGAACTGCGCAAAACCATGGATAGAGCTCGGGTAGTACATACCGTACGTCTCCGCCGTCAGGGCTGCCGCCGCGGCCGCCATCTCCTGGTTGAAAAGCAGGTCCCCGGACGCCATGGGCTCGGGCGGAGGTCGGGAGCTAGCAGGAAGGGGTTGGGGGTTTGGGAGGGATAGAATTAGGACAGAGAGAGAGGAACAGTCTGACTGTCTGACAGAGAGAAGAAGGGGCGTCGCTGTCCTGACGAAGGCCCAGGGCCCCGCATCATATAGAGCCGAAGGTGCTGCGTCAGCCGTTCATCTACTTCCCCACTTGTATCTGACGGCCAGAAACCATTCTCGGGTATAACGGTCCAACTACAGTTTTTCCACAGCGGTTCACGGAAGACTTTTTATCAGCCGTCGGATCACATCAGTGCTCACCCTGTCTCTGTAGCCCATGGTAGACCGGGTGTGCCCAGGTTTTCATGGGGGGTTGGTGCTGCACACTGGGTCCGGGCTGTCGGTACGCGACCTTGCTGGAGCGTGCCAGTTTGGGTGGATGACGAGTTTGTTGCAGCTGACACGGGGGCTGTGCCACTGCTCCATACAAGCGTCCAGCGCTGCGTATGTCCGTATGTGCGTAAATTACTCCTGCCAGTGGAATTCGGACGTAAGGTTTGCTCGATATATTGTCTAATAAACGGGGGGACGCATGCAAATTAATCAGCTGGTTGAGGTATTCCAAAAACATATTAATCATTTTCCTATTCGGCGGTGCAGTACCAAAGGATGAATGACCGGGTCTCCAAGAGCAAGATTTACCTGGATCTTTGGTAATCTAACAGTAAATTCATTCAGAAAATAAACCGAATCCCGATTGCGGGATAGAGTGCATACACTCAAGATGGTACCATGAGAAGTCCTTCGTTGACCGCATCATAGAACAATGTACATCCCTCCTGATTGCTATCCACGAAAGTTTTAGATTTCTCAGAAATTATGGATTTTGTAGAATTTTTTTAAAAAATCTTTACCTTTGTCGTTATATAGGGCATTAACGAGAGGGGACGCATGCAAATTAATCAGCTGGTTGAGGTATTCCAAAAACATATTAATCATTTTCCTATTCAGCGACGCAGTACCAAAGGATGAATGACCAGGTTTCCAAGAGCAAGATTTACCTGAATCTTTGGTAATCTAACAGTAAATTTAGAAATAAACACGATGCACAAGAACCCGATTGCAGGATAGAGTGCATACACTCAAGATGGTACCATGAGAAGTCCTTCGTTGACCGCGTCGTAGAAAAATGTACATCCCTCCTGATGGCTATCCACGAAAGTTTCAAATTTCTCGGAAATTATAGATTTTGTAGAAAATTGTTTTAAATCTTTACCTATGTTGATATATATAGGGCAATTAACAGGGGGACGCATGCAAATTAATCAGCTGGTTGAGGTATTCCAAAAACATATTAATAATTTTCCTATTCAGCGGCGCAGTACCAAAGGATGAATGACCAAGTCTCCAAGAGCAAGATTTACCTGAATATTTGGCAATCGAACAAAAAATTCAGAAATAAACACGAGCACAAAAAATATGCACGATTCCCCGGTTAAGAGATAGAGTGCATACACTCAAGATGGTACCACGAGAAGTCCTTCGTTGACCGCGTCGTAGAACAATGTACATCCCTACTGATTGCTATCCACGAAAAGTTTTACATGCCTCAGAAATTATGGATTTTGTAGAAAATTTTGTTAAATATTTATTTTGTCGATTTATCATTTGTTACCCAATACCGTTAAACATTAGTGCAGCAAATAAATATTTATGCCGATTCCTACCAAGTAGTATGTCAAGACAAAATGGTGCTTGGATCTTGTTGAATTTCATATACCCCATAAGTTGCATATATCGAGAAATGAGCAGATCAGTTATCCTCATCACTATATCTAGGGGAGCCGTAAATTAGAAGGCGCAACTAGTTTTTTTTTGTGATTAATGGAATATATTATTATGAGATTACATATAGGGGGAGCAATAAAAGGGTGCAATGCGGTTGTTTGCTTAATTGCTAATGTGGATACAATCTCTCTAGATCCTGAAGGAGGGCAACTTTTGCATCAATAAAGCGGCAGTTCACAGTTCAGGGTGACGAAAAACCGGTATGTCATTGCTAATGTCCTATATTTGCATAGATCCTGGAATAACTGACGCGACAAGTATCGGCGTACCGTTATTCTGTCGTATAGGTGGTATTGCATATGCATGTGACAGAACAAGGATATATGGGAGATGATGTTAGCAAAGACAACCTTGAAATATTAATAATTGGAAAAGCAGGACTAAACTTTAGGTACAAAAGTGAATCTCATTTGGACGGTGAAAAACTTCTCGTGACATGTAGTGTGTAAATCGTGTATTATGGGCTGGGCACGCGTCCTGAGCCAGACAAGGAGGAAACACAAGGAGCACACACGGGAGGATGCCCGGTCACAGAAAGAGAGAGAAAGAGCATAACGTCACACTAAAATCAGGCAAAAAGCAGGAAGAGACGCGGTCTGTGTGATTCACACAACAGAATGCAAAATGTCCTTAAGCCAAGCAACCTCTCGTTTCGTCTTTCTTGGAGACGCAACGCAATCCTTCGCTTGGGCCAAATAAAGCAAGTTCGGCCCAAAGGGACACGCCGAGAATAAAATGTTTGTCTGGGCCGGCCAAATTTCTGTGCAGGAGAATGGGCTCGAACCCAGGATCCATTCTTTGGGCCATAAGTTTTTAATAGATTAGGTTTCTGGAATATATGGGCTTTAAACAACAAGATATTGCAAAAATAATAAAACAAGACATCCGAAATTAGAAGCACTGATTTTATGGTGGATTGCTTCAGGCCCAACAGATTAGTGCTGGCTTGGAAGTACCCTAAAACAAGTAGGGGAAATCCTATGCTCCGCCCGCGAGCGGGCATTAACAAGCTCCGCCCGCGAGCGGAGGTTTATGGGCCGCAGCCCGTTAGCGCGTGCCAACAGTTTTTTCTGGTTTCTGAGTTGTGGTTTTTCTGTGTGGTTTTCATGGTTTTTTTGGTTTCTGTCTATTAAAAGCGGTTTATTTTGAACTTTTTTTGAACATAAAATTGTTCAAAATTTATATTTGTTTAAATTTTTTAAATTTCTTCATATTTAAAATTTGTTCAAATTTAAAATTTATTCAGATTTGAAATTTCTTCAAATTTAAAATTTGTTCATTTTCGAAAATTGTTCAAGTTTGAAAACTGTTCAAATTTGAAAATTGTTCAGATATGAAATTTGTTCAGATTCGAAAATTGTTCAAGTTTGAAAACTGTTCAAATTTGAAAATTGTTCAGATCTGAAATTTGTTCAAATTCTATTTTTCGTTCAAACTCTAAATATGTTTATTTTTCGAACTTGTTTAAATTCGAAATTTTGTTCATATTCAAAAATTGTTCAAATTTGAAATTTGTTCATGTTCTAATTTTTTTTTTAAAAAAACATATTTTATTCAAATTCGAAATTATTAAATTTCAAAAGGATAAACAGGAAAAGAAACAGAAAAGGTAAAAAGGAAAAAAAACTGTTGGAGCATCCCTTATTGGGCCTGGCCCATACGCGAAACACGCAGGCGCATCCTATTATTGCGCGCTAACGCGCGATACATAGGAGCGCCCAACAAGTAGTGGCGTCGAACAGAAGATTGTTATTTTGTTTCCTTCAGTACATCCATGAAAAAAAGAGGGTTCAGTACAGCCATACATCCATAAAACAAAGAGGGTTCAGTCTTCAGTACAGTCATCTCTACTAATAATATTGCTACAGGTATGGTTCGTGACTCGTAAGTACGCTTTCAATCCACCTAAAATACGTTTTCATACGAGTTAAAAAAAGCTTCATTATGACTGTTTCCTGTTTGTACGTCTGGTTTCTTCTCGTCCATCGTTTAGTCTGTTCGCGGGTCGTATTGTAGTCCAACTCAAGCTGTAAGCGCTGCATACATATCCGGCAACACCATATAAAAAGGACTTGATTCAGGCAGCGGAACGGAAGCCGCAGAACTGATTTCAATTGGTCGATCTGATTCCGGCGAGCTAGGGGTCCGGACAGAATCTGACATGTCATCCGTACCAGGTTCGTGTTCGTTCCATCGACGCCCTGAGGAGGAGCTCGAATCGGCCGTCACGGCGAAGGACCTCACTAGAGACCGGAGAGACGAGTACCAAGAGCTCGGGGTGCAAGGTCCACGGCGAGGGAACGGCGGAACAGGACCGCAATCGTTGCGTGTGTTTTCACTTTTTTTCGTCCGATCGCTATGGCGTACAACGGATCGCCGTCCCAATCGCTCGCAAGAACCACGCGATTGGAAGCCGTGGAACCCTTCGATGTCACTGGACAGTCCAGCCAATTCGCCGCAAAGATTCCGCTTTTGTCAAGAGAGCCAGGCAGCCAGCGGATTGCAGTTGCAGATCGAACCTGGCAGCGGGAGCCGGCCGCCGCTGCCGTGCGGGTATAATCGCGGAGAGTTCTCGAGTCTGAAGAACTGATTCTCCATAGATATTCAGTATTCAGCACGCCAGGAAACGTAATGGCTGCTAGCTTGGCCAAAGATCGAGCACTCTGTGAGAAAGTTAAATAAAATTTTGACAAAGGAAAGCAACGTCTAGGTATGCCATCACGCTTTCTAAATTATACCAGCCAATCTCCTGAATCAATCGGTCTGGAAATTGTTAGGTTCTTATGAATCTTTATAGTCAAATTAAATGTTCTGGAACTATGGTGGATGTTAGTAAATCAACTTTGTGGTAATCAATTGACCTTTCATTCAAGGTACTGAACAACATATGTGGATTACATGGCATGCTGGAATCGGAAGAACTGCTTGCACCTGTCAGGATGGCATGCTAGGCACCAGCTGCCCCGTCCTATCCGAGTTGAAATACACGTACGAGTTTCAGTTGAAGGACCAATTGACAGCTTATTTGACATTTCTACTTCTCCACCGCCGGCTAGGGCAACGTCGACATTAACCAAGTCATCGCCGTGCGCTTCAGCCGCCCTGGTGGCAGCATCACCGTGTTCATCTGCGACTGGCACAACAGGAACCACACGATAGTGCTATCGTAATTGATGATCCATTGCTTGTGACAGATGACGCGCCCGCACTCCGAGTTGAAGATGGCACGAGATGCAGGCCTGCCTTTTCCACTCTCTCTACAAGGTGATGTACAAGGGCAGTCATTCGTGGCTTTGCCCTAGGGCAGACTTATGTGTGGCCGCACATATATACACGTGACATAGATGAACCAAACACTGGCGTTGAGGGTTCCGTTGTCGGTAGGTTTTGAGGAAGGAAAATATTTCGAAGGGTAGAAGACTCTCAGAACTCAGAAGGAGCATTGGTGTTTTGAAGATTCACTTAAAGAAAATTACCCATAGCAACGCACTATGCTAGTACACCATGAAACAAAGAGGGTTCAGTACAGTCATACATCCATGAAACAAAGAAGATTGTGTTTTTGTTTCCTTCAGTACATCTATTGTGTACTAATCATGTATAGTCAGAAGCTTAAATATCACATATACGAGTCTACAGCTACACATAACTCGATGCGCAAATCGTTGAAGCATCTGAGTAAGAGATCAAATCTTCTAGGAATCCGCACATTCCTTATAAACCAATAGGATCAATTTTACTGCTCCCGTTAAACATACTTTCTTCTCCCAAGACGAGATCTGTAATCATGTCTTCCTGCCGTAGTACGCCCATACATGAACACCATGATAATGGCGCTCAAACAAGTTGTAGCGAATCAACTTCAAAAGAAGACATTTCCATGGCGATTAGCTATTAGGGGGCATACTCTATCAAGTATCAACATCAATCTCGATAAATAAAGCATGTACGTACACATGGAATTATGGAATGCCGCTGTTTTGCCCCTCTGTCCATTGTCATCATCCCCTTGCTGCTTACTAATCTACACTGGTCTGAGCCCCACAGCGCCGTGGTTTCTTCCTCTTGTCCATGACTCGAAGCCGTGGATCCTACTTAGATCTTTTCTAGGATCGCAGTACGTACCAGACCAGATCGATCAAGCAAGCTACTCGGGCAAGCAGGCTCACATCTACTGACGATCAAGAGCCGGGTCTCGATCATGCATCGTGATCAAGTACAGTAGTTCAGAATGAGTTCAGGAGCAACCTTACACATCGCAGGTGGCCCAGGGCATGTGCCCGATCGCAACGCAAGCTCGACCCGACAGTACGTACATACATGCCCGATGACTGACTTCGCACCTGGAGCCGGATCAGGTCGCATCCGCCGTACACGTCTTGATCGAAACCGTCTCGACATTCAGTCTCAGAGCTACTATTGGATGATGGAGTGCATGGTCGAGTTCGATTATTAGTTAGTTCAAGTGGTGATGTAGTTTTCAGGGAGTCTGGTCATGGCCCCTGCCGGCTTTGGTTTCTCGCCGTTGTTGCATGCATCAACGCATGGTAGCGTCAGTCTCCAGCATGGGGGGAGTTGGACCTCAGAGGCTCAGAGCTATCATGCTGCTGAGTTAGGAAAAAGAAGTCTCTCGATCCCATGCATACTGTGTGTCGGCAAGAAGGACATTGAGACAGAAGGTTCTGTTGTACTCTGATGTTTGGATCAAGCATATCAGCAAAGGAGTTCTGAACCACGGAACGAGTGACTGATCAATCAGGCCGGTGGAAGATCGCGATAGTTAGGTTTCTCGTCAGCCCTGGACCCACGACCACGAGCCAGTCCAAAGGCAGTTGCCGTGAGTGGCGACACCGGTCGTAACACGGTTAGAGTCATGCTGATCCCGTGAAATTCAGGCGGCTTTGGTGCCCGTGATCATTCAGAAAGGGCAATTAAACTAGACCTCATGTATTCGACTAAATAGAGGACGGGAAGTAGCAGATGATCATCTTGTACTGTGGGAATATTGTGTTGTCCCTTGTCCATCAGAAACACGGAAATTCAATTCAGCTCCCAGGTGCATATGCTCTCTTTATTTAAAAAAACATATTTTAGAATGTTAAAAAAATGTGATCGAAAATTTTGCATTTACATATCCACAATCTAAGTGTGTTTGTAACGTTTCTGTTGAAATATTGGGCCTTTTCATATGAGCCCATAATAGATTTCAAAAATTTCTAGAAATCTCAAAGCCCATGTGTGTGAGCCCATTTGGAATGCAGCCCAAGTTTTTGGCTGCACAAAGGCAAGAGGTGGGAGCTAAGTTTAGTCCCATATGGAAAGTTGGGAGAGATGTAGACCAACATATAAGGTGAGGTGTTGCACCATTTGGTAAGTGAGTGAGAAGAGAAGTGCCTTACGCGCGCTCCTCCTCCTCCCCCTCCTCCTTGCTCGTCTCGTCTCGTCTCGACACGCGCGCCGCGGTTTGCGGAATTGAGCATCGGAGCCGAGATTATCTTTTTGCTGCACAGGAAAACCGAGCGTTTGACCGAGTCCTTAACGGACGTGTCACAGCTAGCCGGATCGTGGGCTATTGTAACCGACTCAAGCTCTTCATCACGGGTCGTCTTCAATCCAAGTTGGGCGGTGCAGCCTACTGCCGTCTTCATCGCCGTCTGCTTCGACCGGTTTTCTCCAACGTTGTCATCAACAACGTTACTGCTACGACTACATCTGCAAGCGAACAGTACGTGTGTTATCGCCACATTTTGGCCAAATGAGGAGACGGGCCGTAATCAAGATGGGCTTGGAGGCTGGATCGGCCTTGCGCGTGGATTTGGGCTAATTGCCCGTGTATCTGTATATTATGATAGAGTACGTTTCGGTTTAAACAAGAGATAGAGTACGTTTAGGTTTATTCCAAAGATAGAAAGTCTCCGGACTATAAATATGTACCTAGGGTTATTGAGAAAGGAGGACAACCACGTTCACAACAAACACAATCTCGGCGCATCGCCACCCCTTGTTTCGAGGGTTTCTTTCAGGTAAGCGTCGTGCTGCCTAGATCGCATCTTGCGATCTAGGCAGCATCTGCTTATGTGTTATCTGGTGTTGCTCGTACTGAAGCCTTGTTGATGGCGAGTAATACTTTTATCATAGATCTGTTTGGGCTAGCATCGGTGCTTTTTGTTTATGTCTGCTTAGTCTTGCTGCCCCTAGAGATCTCGCTGCCTTTGCGCCTATTTTGGGTGTAAGGGCAGCATCTTGCTTGATCTTTATTCAGTCGATTCAATCTGTCATAGTTGTTCCTTGTTCTCCAGGGATTAGTTTAATATCCGCATGGTTAGGCCTCACAAACGGGTTGAACGATCCAGTAGTACGTAAGGATACGGTTTGCCAATTCGAGAGGAGTTGTTCCGGGAATTGACTCTACGTTGGTTTTTTGGCCTCCTCTAGGGTTAGTTTTCTGTTATCTTTCGTATCTACCAGGCTCAATTACGTGTGGGATGTTCCAGTTATGTGGTGAAAGCGTTAAACTGTCATAGATCGATTTGACTTGTATTGATAAAGCAAAACCCCATGTTATCGTAGATCCAATGCAGATCCATGGGACAATCGGCTACCTGAGCCGATTCACAGGGAAACCTGAGAGCCGATCGAGGCTCGTATTTAACGTTTACGTGTCTGCCATGCAGGAAACTAATCAAAGCAATCCATCACCTTCCTGATCAGGTATAGATCAGGTGGCACGCCCTCGCATCAGCCAGGACGTGTGCCGGAGTTTTGCGGGCCGTTGACCGAGGGACCAGGGCCCACCAGCAGCTCTGGGAGCCTCCCGGCTCTTCGTGTTGCTCGTCGCTGCTCGCCGGTGGGTTTTGACAGGCAACACATTCTGGCACGCCCGGTGGGACCCTCAACAACATCTGCATCAACATCTGACGCTGCGATGGGGGACAGACCAATCACGTACGACGATCTGTCTGATGAGCACAAGAAGAGGTATGATGATATCAAAGCTCTCTTCGAAGCCGATCTCATCGGCTCTTTTGAGAGGACCCGTAAGCATGGCATCAGGTGGAAAGGGTTCTCACCCGAAGGCGCTCTCGATGAGGTGGATCTGTCTGTTCCTTCAGAGGACCGCACCAGAGCGCTGCGACAGGAAGTCAATTACATGGTGGCTCATTCTCTTCACCGCCATTCTGAGAGCCTGGTGAACGCTTTCGAGCGCGTCGCGGTTCGCGTGGTTCAGGAGATCATGAAGCATCAGTACTCTCCGTCGGGGCCTACCCTAGGGACTCACCAGGGAGAAAGACCGCTCCAGTCCAGGCCACAGCTACCATTCACGCTTGCAGCTCCGGAGCCACCGGGGTCACCGGCGTACGTCGTCTACAAGATTGGAGGTGATCCTGGCGATTACCAATTCCTGTTTGAACCACCTAAGGAAGTCCCACATGGATATGTGTGCACATACGTGCCGGACTGCAACAGCCTGACGCGCACGAACCAGATTGCAACCGCAGGGATTTCTGGGGCAGGTGTTTCTGGAGTAGGGATTTCGGGAGCAGGGACGTCCGGGATGGACGCTGATAAACAGGCGTGGCTAGCTAAGTATGCCACCGGAACGAGTCATGAGAATTTAGCCCCTGCAGCTCAAACGGTGGAGCAAATCAGTACCATCTTGAGAGACCAGTTCGGCTTCGTGCCGAAGAGAAGAACAATCGGCTATTCCAAGCCGTACCCCAACGAGTATGATCTGATTCCGCTTCCACCCAAGTATCGGCTCCCTGAGTTCTCAAAATTTAATGGTTCAGAAGGGTCTAGCTCGATCGAGCACGTGAGCCGATATTTGGCACAGTTAGGCATGATTTCAGCATCAGATCAGTTACGCGTAAGGTTCTTTGCTCAATCTCTGACAGGACCAGCTTTTGGGTGGTACACCTCGTTGCCACCAGATTCGATCCGGACCTGGAAGCAGCTGGAAGAACAGTTCCATATTCAGTATCATTCAGAAGCTACCGAGGCTGGCATTGCCGATCTGGCGCAGGTGCGGCAGAAGCGGGGAGAAACGGTAGCCGAGTATATTCAGCGTTTCAGGACTGTCAAGAACCGATGTTATTCGGCTCGTTTAACTGAGAAAGAAGCAGTCGAGCTGGCCGTATTGGGTCTCTCAGCACCGATCAAGGATCTGGCTTTCCAAGTAGAATACAATTCACTGGCGCACATGGTCCAGAAACTGACAATGTATGAGCAGCGCCACCCTGAGTTGTACCAAGACAAGTTCAAACGTCCGATAGGCCTGGTCGATACAGAAGAAGAGGATCTTGTAGAAGACCAGGAGATAGCCGTGGCTGAATGGGCTCGGGGGGCAGATCCTGTGTCCTGCAAATGGGTGAAACAGCAAGGGCCTGCAAAAGGGTTCGACTTCGATGTAAGCAAAGCTGAGCAGATATTCGATTTACTGCTGAAGGAAAAGCAGCTGAAGTTACCCGAAGGCCATAAAATCCCTACGGCGCAAGAGATGAACGGAAGATCATACTGCAAGTGGCATCACTCGTTCACCCACACCACCAATGATTGCAAAGAGCTACGTCGGCAGATCCAAACGGCGATAGAACAGGGCCGTCTGATCCTTGGGCAGTTCGCCATGAAAGTGGACACAAACCCGTTTCCTGGCATCAACATGGTAGAGCACAGCCACTCCACGAGGCGTCAGCTAGATTTCTCGTTCGATATTAACATGGCAGGGCCTGTGTACCACCATGGCAAGTATAAGGAGGAAAGCGGCCACTCCCGGGGCAAAGGAAAGGAAGAGGCCGGTCCACGCGACCGGCCCCGTTATGATGATAGGCGGTATATAACCGAGGAACAAGTGAAAAGCGTGCGATATCAGAAGCCACACTCCACGCATCTCCTTAACAAGTATGAGCGTCAGTATGACCGACGTCGGCAGTACGACAGAGATGATGAAGGAGATCGTTGGACCGACGCATACTATGGGAGATACCGTCGGCATGATAGAGATGATGAAGAATATGAGCACCGCGCTAGGGGAAGGTCAAAGGAAAAGGAAGGCGTGGATAAACATTGGGATTGTCCTTTCTTCAAGTACTGTTGGGATGCGGGAATGAGCCGATTGCCTACAGTCGACAACTGCCCGGAATGTGGACAGCAGAAGGATGACACAGGTCCAGTTTCAGTGTTCAAGCGTCTAGGGCCTCTCCGGCCTCAGAACGGGCAAGGGGAGTCATCTCGAGCAAAAGATCTCGAGGAGTCAGAGGATGAAGAAGAAGACAGATATCACCGGCCAAGGTGGTGTCCCGATGGACTCAGACACTCCCAAAAGCGTAGAGTTCAGCGGCTACGTAGCTTGGAGGAAGCCGAAGCGCAGTACCTCCACACTTTAAGGCAAGCCCGGCCTGATCTGGCCGTGAAAATTCAGCGAACCTTGGAGACGGAGGCCCGTCCAAAAAAGAAAGAGTGGCGCCCCAAACCAGTAAAAGCCGATGCGAAGACATCGGCTGACACAAACATGGTGTTCATACTTCCGTCAGAGTTTTGCGCTCCAAGAATCGAAGAACTACCAGTGGCACAGTTTGACTGCGGCCCACGGCCGGTCATCTTTGAAAAGCCACAGGAGAAGAGCTACAAACATCTGAAAGCCCTGTACCTGAGAGGTTATATCAATGGGCAGCCTGTCCGCAAGATGTTGATTGACACCGGAGCGACAGTCAATATAATGCCATACTCCATGCTGCGGCATTTGGGACGCTCCACTGCAGATCTGATCAAAACCAACGTCACGCTAAGCGACTTCAACGGCCAAGCTTCAGAAACGCAAGGCGTTCTGAACGTGGATCTGACCGTGGGTAGAAAAACCATCCCTACGTCGTTCTTCATTGTTGACAGCAAAAGCACCTACGATGTCCTGCTGGGAAGGGATTGGATTCACGCTAACTGCTGCATTCCATCCACGATGCACCAATGCCTGATACAGTGGGATGGAGATGAAGTGGAGGTCATTCATGCAGATGATTCGATCGAGATCTCAATAGCTGGCATGAACATTTGGGACGCAGAAGACCAAGAGCCGATTTCTAGAGTCAGTCTAGACGGCTGTGAGCGCATTGAAGCTACAAAAAACGGGGTGAGGCTGGTCTTATCCACTGGCCTGACAGAGTAGCAAAGCCCACGATTGTGCGTGGTAAGGCCGATCCATGCGATCGGCCACAAAAAATAAAAAGCAGTGATCTTACGACAAGCATGTCATGTAGTCGTAGTAGGGAGATTCCCTACCATTGTAGAGCACAAATAGGTTGTAAACCTTCCTTGAGTAATGCAATCAAAAAGGGGGCCGATTCCGGCAATCGGCCCAAATCATCTTTGTTATCCTCACCAAACTTTTGGCCTGTGTTCAGCATCGATTTTGCAGGTGACGGAAAGCTGGGGTATGGGTTTACATCCGCTGATGAGCTAGAGGAGATTGACATCGGTCCTGGGGATAAGCCACGACCGACATGTATCAGCAAAAAGTTAGATCCGAATCTGCGGGGTCCGATGATAGCTTTGTTGAAAGAATATCCAGATTGCTTTGCCTGGGACTATACGGAGATGTCCGGGTTAGACAGGAGCATCATTGAGCATCGGCTCCCGCTTAAAAAAGGGTTTCGGCCATTCCAGCAGCGAGCACGACAGATGAAGGCCGAAATTTTAGAGGAAGTCAAGAAAGAGATCGAGAAAATGTTGAAAGCTGGGTTCATCAGGCCATGCAGGTATGCTGAGTGGATTTCTAGTATCGTACCTGTAGAGAAAAAGGATGGCCGATGGCGTGTTGCCATAGATTTTCGGGATCTCAATAGAGCCACTCCAAAGGATGAGTATCCGATGCCGGTAGCAGAGACATTGATCAACGCAGCTGCTGGTCATAAGGTCTTGAGCTTTATGGATGGCAATGCTGGTTACAATCAAATTTTTATGGCTCCAGAAGATATACACAAGACTGCATTCAGAGTCCCAGGTTCGGTGGGGTTGTTTGAATATGTAGTCATGACATTTGGACTGAAGAATGCCGGCGCCACATACCAAAGAGCCATGAATTACATTTTCCATGATCTGATCGGCAAGTTGGTGGAGATTTATATCGATGACGTGGTAGTCAAGTCTGCTTCAGTACAAGGACACTTGGACGATCTGCGACGCGTCCTGGACCGAACCAGAAAATTCGGACTACGGATGAATCCAAAGAAGTGTGCCTTCGGTGTGACGGCCGGTCAGTTCTTGGGTTTCTTGGTCCATGAACGCGGAATTGAGATCGGCCTGAAAAGTCAGGAGGCAGTGCGAACAATGAAGCCACCTACCACGAAGAAAGAACTGCAGTGTCTCATCGGCAAGATCAACTTCGTCAGAAGGTTCATCTCCAATCTGTCAGGAAGAATAGAGCCGTTCATGGGACTGGTGAAAATTAAATCTGATGAGGAGTTCCGCTGGGGGATAGAACAACAACGAGCCTTCGACGAGATCAAAGAATATCTAACGAAGCCGCCAGTGTTGGTTCCACCGCAGCAGGATAGGCCGTTCTACATTAACTTGTCGGTGGCTGACACGTCCATCGCCTCGGTGGTGGTGCAAGTTTATGATGGTCTGGAGCGAGTTGTGTTTTACATCAGCAGAAGGATGCTGGATGCAGAGACGAGATATCCTGAGATCGAGAAGTTATGCCTCTGCCTATTTTTCACCTGCACCAAGCTGCGACACATCTTGCTGTCAGCAGAGATTATCATCATATGCAAATCAGATGTCATAAAACATATGCTGTCGGCTCCTGTGTTGAAAGGCCGACTCGGCAAATGGATGTTTGCATTATCGGAATTTGATATCCGGTATCAACCCGCCAAAGCGGTTAAGGGACAGGCGCTGGCCGATCTTATTGCTGAACGAATCAACACTGATATAGCAGCACTGTCTGTACGTGCATGGGCTATGTTTTTCGATGGATCGGCTTGTGATGATGGTTGCGGCATCGGCATTCTACTCGTGTCGCCCCGGGGGGCAACATATTCCTTCTCCATCAAGCTATCTACCCCTTGCACCAACAATGTCGCTGAGTATGAGGCAATACGCAAGGGAATGGAGTTGCTCATTGAAGCCGGAGCAGAAGCAGTGGAACTTTTTGGAGACTCCAAATTGGTGATTTCCCAACTCACGGACGAATACAAGTGTGAGAGCGAGTCACTCTTCCCATTATGGTTGCAATGCCGTGAGCTGATGGCACAGTTCAGGTATCTAAACTTTAACTGGATCCCGCGGTCGCAGAATACCGAGGCGAATGATCTCGCACAAATGGCTTCAGGCTACAAGGACATAGCAGATGGAACTGATGTTCAGGTACAGTTCCTGGAGGCGGACGACTGGAGAGCCGATATCTTCAATTACTTGAAAGATTCGGCTCGGGGGGCACCTAAACGGATAAGGTACAAGGCCATGAAGTATGTGCTTATTGGGGATGACATGTTCTACAGGACTCTGGAAGGGCTATTGCTCAAATGTCTAGGGCCAGCCGAGGCAAATCGGCTTCTACACGAAGTACACGAAGGCGCCTGTGGAACTCACCAATCGGCTCACAAGATGAAATGGTTGATCAGGCGATCAGGGTTTTATTGGCCCACCATGCTTGAGGACTGTTTTAAGTACTATAAAGGGTGTCAAGCATGTCAGAAATTCGGGAAGATTCAGATGGTACCTGCATCAGCGATGAACCCCATCATCAAGCCTTGGCCATTCCAAGGTTGGGGCATGGATATGATTGGCAAGATCAATCCTCCATCAAGCAAAGGCCACATGTGGATTTTGGCCATTACGGATTATTTCACTAAATGGGTGGAAGCCGTCCCTATGAAGTCAGTAAACTCGAAGGATGTTATCAATTTCGTGAAAGAACATGTCATTCATAGATTCGGGATTCCCCAAACTATCACGACCGATGGAGGTTCGGTCTTCATTTCTCACGAGTTTAGAGAGTTCTGCGAGGACACGGGAATTAAGCTGATCCGATCATCCCCATATTATGCTCAAGCAAATGGGCAAGCTGAAGTGTCCAATCAGAGCCTTATCAAGCTGATCAAGAGAAAAATCGACGAGCACCCTAGGCGTTGGCACGAGGTTTTGTCAGAAGCTTTGTGGGCTTATCGCATGTCATGTCATGGAGCGATAAAAACCTCGCCATACCATCTAGTCTATGGACAAGAAGCCGTATTGCCATGGGAGATTACGGCTGGATCGAGACGTGTCACTTTTCAGAACGATCTAACAACTGAAGAATATGCAGCCCTGATGAGTGACAGTGTCGAGGATTTAACTGAACTTAGGCTGTGGTCGCTTGAGAAAATTAAAGAGAACAAAGCCAAGGTAGCTCGTGCATATAATAAGAGGTGAGACCAAAGGAGTTCCACGTTGGTGAGCTGGTATGGGAAGCTGTATTGCCATTGGGAACTAAGGATGCAGCATACGGTAAATGGTCTCCAAATTGGCACGGGCCATACAGGGTCGACCAAGTTTTAAGGGGCAACGCGTACATGCTTGAGGAGCTGGACGGTGTGAAATTCCCAGTGGCTGTTAACGGTCAGCATCTCAAGAAATATTTCCCAAGCATGTGGGATGATGGACAGTGAAATATGGGGGCCGATATATGAAATCGGCCAGTAAAAAAAAAATATCCAGTGAAATATGGGGGCCGATACATGAAATCGGCCAGTAAAAAATATATCCAGTGAAACATGGGGGGCCGATACATGAAATCGGCCAAATAAATAACAAAAACAGTGCACAGCCATCGACTCTCGAGGTTCAGACTGTTACGAGCAGGTGTCAGGTTACATGAATAAGCTACTGAAGGAATGCCTCGAAGGCATGGAGGGCGTCAGCACGGACACGATCCACCTCGGCGATCTCGGCTTCGTCATCATCGTCCTTGCCCGTCACTAGCTGCTTGCTCAGGGCACGTATTTCTGCCAGATCAGTCTTCAGTTGAGCTTTGAGGCCTTCTGCATCGTCTTGGAAGCGGGCGATGAATGCTTTCTTGTCATGAATGAGCTTTTTAGTCGCCCGGACCTTTTCTTCGAGATCTTCCAATTCCTTTTTTAAGGATGCAAGCTCGGCGGTGCTGACAGAGGTGTCAGTTTTGGCATCCAGAGATGCCTTTTTCTCATTGAGCCGCTGACATTTGGCTGCAATTTCGGCCTTCAGTGGGAGTTGGGCGTGGCGTAGATTGATCCTCTCACGAGCCAACTTCACCCTTGATCCGTAGAAAGACAGAGTCACAACTGGCCAAAGCTTCACCTGCAATGCTACCGGGAGTTGGTCCTTGATTTCGTCAAGAACACTCTTCACCTCTTCAGAACCCTCGACCAACTTCTCGATTGGGGAGGACAGCAAGGCTTTGAGACGCTGGAATTGAGGTAGAACAGCGCTTGCTCGTGGTTCATCGTTGGCGACAGAGGGAGCTGGTTCGATGGATTCAGGGTCGAACGTCAGCAAGCCTGAGATATCACAACCCTGGCAGGCAGAAGTGGCGTCAGTATGCGTCAAACAGGGAAGGATGAGTCGAAAGAAGCGAACATACCTCTCCTGAGATCAGGGGGAAAGCCGACGGCGAGACAATCGGCTCGTGTGTTGTTGCTGATGGCTTGGCTAGATTGGCAACCGTTTCATCTATATCTGCAGGGATTACTAGATCCAGGCTTACGGAAGGCATCGGCACTTCCCCGACTTTCCCACTAGGGGTGTCCTTCGTCTGCATGAAAAGTGCTTAGCCGATGTGAATAGCAATGAATCGGCATAAAAAAAGAGTGGTAAGAGTATGGAGGATAATTACTTGCGAAGCCTCATGGCTCGGAGAAGAAGTTTGCAGTCCCTTGCGAGCCCTCTTGGGGCTCACAGCTTGCCCCGCCTCGACTGATGCTCGGGGGGCAACAGGTTCAGGAACAGGCCTTTTCCTGGAAGCCGATGGTGGCACATCTGGCTGGCTCGGTGTGTTGGTTCTCTCAGAGTCTGCTGAGCTTGAATTTCCTCGGTGGGATGGTGTTCCCTCGCTGGAGGTGTCTTCGATGGAGACCTGTAAGAAAGGGAGAGTTGGTAAGCACGAGCATGTTTACAAAGATAAATGAGATCAACCAAGGCATGAATCAGCGTACGTGCGAGCTCTCTGGAGAAGGGCTCCGGCGCCTCGAAGTTTTCTTGGCCACTATCTTTCTCACCGCCGTTCTTGTTTTAGTTGGAACTCGGGGGCAGCTGACCCAGAAGTTGCTTGGCTCTTGGAAGCCGATTTTGGTGATATCGGCTGGTTCTGCATCACGACCTGTTTCAAAGGTGGCGAGTTTTTTGCAGAAAAGGACCACAGGAGCCGGTGGGAGGAATTCGAAGGGGGGCCATCCTCGTTGGTAGGTTCTGGACCATCTTGTTGCTGCAAGGAGACAGAGCAGGATATTAAAAGCATCGTCGTGAGCTGCATCAAGAAAATTTACAAGTAGCAGTACCTGTTCTACGGGGATGTCATATTCAGCATCGAGCTGTTCCAGCAATGGTCCCAGAGCTTTTCTGAAGGCATGAGTCTTCCACATCGACCACCAGTCCTCAAAACCATCGGTTGATGAAGCGAAAGTGAGGTTGTTAGGAATTGGGATGGTCAGAGCATCGAAGAAAGAGTAACACCTTTGACTGATGAGAGAATCGGGCAGGTCAGCTCTGCTCTCTGTGAGGTGGTGGAGAAAGAAATGAGGAGGGTACTTGCCCAAGGCCAAATTGCCGAGCTGCTACGACCGGCTGGTAGAATTCGTATCCAGGCTTGATTATTCTGTTGGATGTGCTCATGCCAACTGGGAGGAAGCAGGGACGGATCACGGTGGAAAATAGTTGCCGAGTGCTAGTGTCATCGGCAAAGTTGTCCAGCCTGAAGGAGATTGGATTTTCAAAATTTTCCGATTCCTCCGTGTAAGGAAAGAAGATAGGATTGTCCAGGCCTTGGAAGAAAATGCTGAACCACTTGGATGCTCATGAGGAATCAGTTTACTACCTGGCAGGCTATACAGAGCTTGGCCGTAGCTGGTGCATCGGATCTGCTTCCCTTTGGCGTCTGGAAAGTGTGCAACTTGCCAAAAGGGGGAAGTTTGGGATATGGTTTTGAAAGTACAGCTGAGCCCATAGTTGAATAAACCACCAAGGACCTCCTGTTTTGATTGCTATGTGGGAGGATAGTTTGACAGACATCAACTGGAGATACAATAGACTTCTCCAAGGAACAGTTTGCCGATGCCAAGTTGAGTGCCTCTGGCAAGTTCGTAGGCCAAGGGAAGATAATTCTTGGTGGAGCAAGGGAAGGGCCACAGAATATGAAATGTTCCAGCCAAAAATTGAGGAAGGCCGTGTGTTCTTTCTCTGTGACAGGGCCCTTAGTTTTCATGTGGCTTCGAAGATAAGCACCCCAGTTCGTGCAATCTGTTTTGGAAGAAAGCTTGAAGGGAATAGTAGAAGGTGGTTCAATGCCATAGCGGTTTTCGAGAATGTGGTGCCAGAGTTGTCAAATCGTGCACTGCAGAGAAGTTGAGGAGGCGAGGCATCATGATGAGGAGGCGATATGACGGTTCTGCTCTGCAACGCGTGACCCGATGAAGAAAAAAAAACAGAGTGGTTTTGGAATTATTATTGCCAAAACCAGGGGGGCATGTGTTATCGCCACATTTTGGCCAGATAAGGAGACGGGCCGTAATCAAGATGGGCTTGGAGGCTGGATCGGCCTTGCGCGTGGATTTGGGCTAATTGCCCGTGTATCTGTATATTATGATAGAGTACGTTTCGGTTTAAACAAGAGATAGAGTTGTTAGGTTTATTCCAAAGATAGAAAGTCTCCGGACTATAAATATGTACCTAGGGTTATTGAGAAAGGAGGACAGCCACGTTCAACACAAACACAATCTCGGCGCATCGCCACCCCTTGTTTCGAGGGTTTCTTTCAGGTAAGCGTCGTGCTGCCTAGATCGCATCTTGCGATCTAGGCAGCATCTGCTTATGTGTTATCTGGTGTTTGCTCGTACTGAAGCCTTGTTGATGGCGAGTAATACTTTTATCATAGATCTGTTTGGGCTAGCATCGGTGCTTTTTTGTTTATGTCTGCTTAGTCATTGCTGCCCCTAGAGATCTCGCTGCCTTTGCGCCTATTTTGGGTGTAAGGGCAGGCATCTTGCTTGATCTTTATTCAGTCGATTCAATCTGTCATAGTTGTTCCTTGTTCTCCAGGATTAGTTTAATATCCGCATGGTAGGCCTCACAAACGGGTTGAACGATCCAGTAGTACGTAAGGATACGGTTTGCAATTCGAGAGGAGTTGTTCCGGGAATTGACTCTACGTTGGTTTTTTGGCCTCCTCTAGGGTTAGTTTTCTGTTATCTTTCGTATCTACCAGGCTCAATTACGTGTGGGATGTTCCAGTTATGTGGTGAAAGCGTTAAACTGTCATAGATCGATTTGACTTGTATTGATAAAGCAAACCCCATGTTATCGTAGATCCAATGCAGATCCATGGGACATCGGCTACCTGAGCCGATTCACAGGGAAACCTGAGAGCCGATCGAGGCTCGTATTTACGTTTACGTGTCTGCCATGCAGGAAACTAATCAAAGCAATCCATCACCTTCCTGATCAGGTATAGATCAGGTGGCACGCCCTCGCATCAGCCAGGACGTGTGCCGGAGTTTTGCGGGCCGTTGACCGAGGGACCAGGGCCCACCAGCAGCTCTGGGAGCCTCCCGGCTCTTCGTGTTGCTCGTCGCTGCTCGCCGGTGGGTTTTGACAGGCAACACATTCTGGCACGCCCGGTGATGAAAAGTCAGGAGGCAGTGCGAACAATGAAGCCACCTACCACGAAGAAAGAACTGCAGTGTCTCATCGGCAAAATCAACTTCGTCAGAAGGTTCATCTCCAATCTGTCAGGAAGAATAGAGCCGTTCATGGGACTGGTGAAAATTAAATCTGATGAGGAGTTCCGCTGGGGGATAGAACAACAGCGAGCCTTCAACGAGATCAAAGAATATCTAACGAAGCCGCCAGTGTTGGTTCCACCGCAGCAGGATAGGCCGTTCTACATTTACTTGTCGGTGGCTGACACGTCCATCGCCTCGGTGGTGGTGCAAGTTTATGATGGTCTGGAGCGAGTTGTGTTTTACATCAGCAGAGGATGCTGGATGCAGAGACGAGATATCCTGAGATCGAGAAGTTATGCCTCTGCCTATTTTTCACCTGCACCAAGCTGCGACACATCTTGCTGTCAGCAGAGATTATCATCATATGCAAATCAGATGTCATAAAACATATGCTGTCGGCTCCTGTGTTGAAAGGCCGACTCGGCAAATGGATGTTTGCATTATCGGAATTTGATATCCGGTATCAACCCGCCCAAAGCGGTTAAGGGACAGGCGTTGGCCGATCTTATTGCTGAACGAATCAACACTGATATAGCAGCACTGTCTGTACGTGCATGGGCTATGTTTTTCGATGGATCGGCTTTGTTGATGGTTGCGGCATCGGCATTCTACTCGTGTCGCCCCGGGGGGCAACATATTCCTTCTCCATCAGGCTATCTACCCCTTGCACCAACAATGTCGCTGAGTATGAGGCAATACGCAAGGGAATGGAGTTGCTCATTGAAGCCGGAGCAGAAGTAGTGGAACTTTTCGGAGACTCCAAATTGGTGATTTCCCAACTCACGGACGAATACAAGTGTGAGAGCGAGTCACCTTCCCATTATGGTTGCAATGCCGTGAGCCGATGGCACAGTTCAGGTATCTAAACTTTAACTGGATCCCGCGGTCGCAGAATACCGAGGCGAATGATCTTGCACAGATGGCTTCAGGCTACAAGGACATAGCAGATGGAACTGATGTTCAGGTACAGTTCCTGGAGGCGGACGACTGGAGAGCCGATATCTTCAATTACTTGAAAGATTCGGCTCGGGGGGCACCTAAACGGATAAGGTACAAGGCCATGAAGTATGTGCTTATTGGGGATGACATGTTCTACAGGACTTTGGAAGGGTTACTGCTCAAATGTCTGGGGCCAGCCGAGGCAAATCGGCTCCTACACGAGGTACACGAAGGCGCCTGTGGAACTCACCAATCGGCTCACAAGATGAAATGGTTGATCAGGCGATCAGGGTTTTATTGGCCCACCATGCTTGAGGACTGTTTTAAGTACTATAAAGGGTGTCAAGCATGTCAGAAATTCGGGAAGATTCAGATGGTACCTGCATCAGCGATGAACCCCATCATCAAGCCTTGGCCATTCCGAGGTTTGGGCATGGATATGATTGGCAAGATCAATCCTCCATCAAGCAAAGGCCACATGTGGATTTTGGCCATTACGGATTATTTCACTAAATGGGTGGAAGCCGTCCCTATGAAGTCAGTAAACTCGAAGGATGTTATCAATTTCGTGAAAGAACATGTCATTCATAGATTGGGATTCCCCAAACTATCACGACCGATGGAGGTTCGGTCTTCATTTCTCACGAGTTTAGAGAGTTCTGCGAGGACACGGGAATTAAGCTGATCCGATCATCTCCATATTATGCTCAAGCAAATGGGCAAGCTGAAGCGTCCAATCAGAGCCTTATCAAGCTGATCAAGAGAAAAATCGACGAGCACCCTAGGCGTTGGCACGAGGTTTTGTCAGAAGCTTTGTGGGCTTATCGCATGTCATGTCATGGAGCGATAAAAACCTCGCCATACCATCTCGTCTATGGACAAGAAGCCGTATTGCCATGGGAGATTACGGCTGGATCGAGACGTGTCACTTTTCAGAACGATCTAACAACTGAAGAATATGCAGCCCTGATGAGTGACAGTGTTGAGGATTTAACTGAACTTAGGCTGTGGTCGCTTGAGAAAATTAAAGAGAACAAAGCCAAGGTAGCTCGTGCATATAATAAGAAGGTGAGACCAAAGGAGTTCCACGTTGGTGATCTGGTATGGGAAGCTGTATTGCCATTGGGAACTAAGGATGCAGCATACGGTAAATGGTCTCCAAATTGGCATGGGCCATACAGGGTCGACCAAGTTTTAAGGGCAACGCGTACATGCTTGAGGAGCTGGACGGTGTGAAATTCCCAGTGGCTGTCAACGGTCAGCATCTCAAGAAATATTTCCCAAGCATGTGGGATGATGGACAGTGAAATATGGGGGCCGATACATGAAATCGGCCAGTAAAAAAAATATATATCCAGTGAAACATGGGGGCCGATACATGAAATCGGCCAAATAAACAGTGCACAGCCATCGACTCTCGAGGTTCAGACTGTTACGAGCAGGTGTCAGGTTACATGAATAAGCTACTGAAGGAATGCCTCGAAGGCACGGAGGGCGTCAGCACGGACACGATCCACCTCGGCGATCTCGGCTACGTCATCATTGTCCTTGCCCGTCACTAGCTGCTTGCTCAGGGCACGTATTTCTGCCAGATCAGTCTTCAGTTGAGCTTTGAGGCCTTCTGCTTCGTCTTGGGAGCGGGCGATGAATGCTTCCTTGTCATGAATGAGCTTTTTAGTCGCCCGGACCTTCTCTTCGAGATCTTCCAATTCCTTTTTTAAGGATGCAAGCTCGGCGGTGCTGACAGAGGTGTCAGTTTTGGCATCCAGAGACGCCTTTTTCTCATTGAGCCGCTGACATTTGGCTGCAATATCGGCCTTCAGTGGGAGTTGGGCGTGGCGTAGATTGATCCTCTCACGAGCCAACTTCACCCTTGACCCGTAGAAAGACAGAGTCACAACTGGCCAAAGCTTCACCTGCAATGCTACCGGGAGTTGGTCCTTGATTTCGTCAAGAATACTCTTCACCTCTTCAGAACCCTCGACCAACCTCTCGATTGGGGAGGACAGCAAGGCTTTAAGACGCTGGAATTGAGGTAGAACAGCGCTCGCTCGTGGTTCATCGTTGGCGGAGAGGAAGCTGGTTCGATGGATTCAGGGTCGAACGTCAGCAAGCCTGAGATATCACAACCCTGGCAGGCAGAAGTGGCGTCAGTATGCGTCAAACAGGGAAGGATGAGTCGAAAGAAGCGAACATACCTCTCCTGAGATCAGGGGGAAAGCCGACGGCGAGACAATCGGCTCGTGTGTTGTTGCTGAGGGCTTGGCCAGATTGGCAACCGTTTCATCTACACCTTCAGGGATTACTAGATCCAGGCTTGCGGAAGACATCGGCACTTCCTCGACTTTCCCACTAGGAGTGTCCTTCGTCTGCATGAAAGGTGCTTAGCCGATGTGAATAGTAATGAATCGGCATAAAAAGGAGTGGTAAGAGTATGGAGGATAATTACTTTCGAAGCCTCCTGGCTCGAAGGAAGTTTGCAATCCCTTGCGAGCCCTCTTGGGGCTCACAGCTTGCCCCGCCTCGACTTCTGCTCGGGGGGCAACAGGTTCATGAACAGGCCTTTTCCTGGAAGCCGATGGTGGCATCTGGCTGGCTGGCTCGGTGTGGTGGTTCTCTCAGAGTCTGCTGAGCTCGAATCTCCTCGATTGGATTGTGTTTCCTCGTTGGAGGTGTCTTCGATGGAGACCTGTAAGAAAGGGAGAGTTGGTAAGCACGAGCATGTTTACAAAGATAAATGAGATCAACCAAGGCATGAATCAGCGTACGTGCGAGCTTTCTGGAGAAGGGCTCCGGCGCCTCAAAGTTTTCTTGGCCACTATCTTCCTCACCGCCGTTCTTGTTTTAGTTGGAACTCGGGAGGCAGCTGACCCGGAAGTTGCTTGGCTCTTGGAAGCCGATTTTGGTGATATCGGCTGGTTCTGCATCACGACCTGTTTCAAAGGTGGCGAGTTTTTGCAGAAAAGGACCACAGGAGCTGGTGGGAGGAATTCGAAGGGGGAGCCATCCTCGTTGGTAGGTTCTGGACCATCTTGTTGCTGCAAGGAGACAGAGCAGGATATTAAAAGAATCGTCGTGAGCTGCATCAAGAAAATTTATAAGTAGCAGTACCTGTTCTACGGGGATGTCATATTCAGCATCGAGCTGTTCCAGCAATGGTCCCAGAGCTCTCCTGAAGGCATGAGTCTTCCACATCGACCACCAGTTCTCAAAACCATCGGTTGATGAAGCGAAGGTGAGGTTGTTAGGAATTGGGATGGTCAGAGCATCGAAGAAAGAATAACACCTCTGACTGGTGGTGAGAGAATCGGGCAGGTCAGCTCTGCTCTCTGTGAGGTGGTGGAGAAAGAAATGAGGAGGTACTTGCCCAAGGCCAAATTGCCGAGCTGCTACGACCGGCTGGTAGAACTCGTATCCAGGTTTGATTATTCTGTTGGATGTGCTCATGCCAACTGGGAGGAAGCAGGGACGGATCACGGGGGAAAATAGTTGCCGAGTGCTAGTGTCATCGGCAAAGTTGTCCAGCCTGAAGGAGATTGGATTTTCAAAATTTTCCGATTCCTCCGTGTAAGGAAAGAAGATAGGATTGTCCAGGCCTTGGAAGAAAATGCTGAACCACTTGGATGCTTCATGAGGAATCAGTTTACTACCTGGCAGGCTATACAGAGTTTGGCCGTAGCTGGTGCATCGGATCTGCTTCCCTTTGGCGTCTGGAAAGGTGCAACTTGCCAAAAGGGGGAAGTTTGGGATATGGTTTTGAAAGTACAGCTGAGCCCATAGTTGAATAAACCACCAAGGACCTCCTGTTTTGACTGCTATGTGGGAGGATAGTTTGACAGACATCAACTGGAGATATCGATAGACTTCTCCAAGGAACAGTTTACCGATGCCAAGTTGAGTGCCTCTGGCAAGTTCGTAGGCCAAGGGAAGATAATTCTTGGTTGGAGCAAGGGAAGGGCCACAGAATATAAAATGTTCCAGCCAGAAATTGAGGAAGGCCGTGTGTTCTTTCTCTGTGACAGGGCCCTTAGTTTTCATGTGGCTTCGAAGATAAGCACCCCAGTTCGTGCAATCTGTTTTGGAAGAAAGCTTGAAGGGGAATAGTAGAAGGTGGTTCAATGCCATAGCGGTTTCGAGAATGTGGTGCCAGAGTTGTCAAATCGTGCACTACGGAGAAGTTGAGGAGGCGAGGCATCATGATGAGGAGGCGATATGACGGTTCTGCTCTGCAACGCGTGACCCGATGAAGAAAAAAAAACAGAGTGGTTTTGGAATTATTATTGCCAAAACCAGGGGGGCATGTGTTATCGCCACATTTTGGCCAGATAAGGAGACGAGCCGTAATCAAGATGGGCTTGGAGGCTGGATCGGCCTTGCGCGTGGATTTGGGCTAATTGCCCGTGTATCTGTATATTATGATAGGTATGTTTCGGTTTTAAACAAGAGATAGAGTTGTTAGGTTTATTCCAAAGATAGAAAGTCTCCGGACTATAAATATGTACCTAGGGTTATTGAGAAAGGAGGACGACCACGTTCACAACAAACACAATCTCGGCGCATCGCCACCCCTTGTTTTGAGGGTTTCTTTCAGGTAAGCGTCGTGCTGCCTAGATCGCATCTCGCAATCTAGGCAGCATCTGCTTATGTGTTATTTGGTGTTGCTCGTACTGAAGCCTTGTTGATGGCGAGTAATACTGTTATCATAGATCTGTTTGGGCTAGCATCAGTGCTTTTTGTTCTGTTTGCTTAGTCATGCTGCCCCTAGAGATCTCGCTGCCTTTGCACCTATTTTGGGTGTAAGGGCAGCATCTTGCTTGATCTTTATTCAGTCGATTCAATCTGTCATAGTTGTTCCTTGTTCTCCAAGGATTAGTTTAATATCCGTATGGTCAGGCCTCACAAACGGGTTGAACGGTCCAGTAGTACGTAAGGATATGGTTTGCCATTCGAGAGGAGTTGTTCCGGGAATTGACTCTACGTTGGTTTTTTGGCCTCCTCTAGGGTTAGTTTTCCGTTATCTTTCGTATCTACCAGGCTCAATTACGTGTGGGATGTTCCAATTATGTGGTGAAAGCGTTAAACTGTCGTAGATCGATTTGACTTGTATTGATAAAGCAAAACCCCATGTTATCGTAGATCCAATGCAGATCCATGGGACAATCGGCTACCTGAGCCGATTCACAGGGAAACCTGAGAGCCGATCGAGGCTCGTATTTAATGTTTACATGTCTGCCATGCAGGAAACCAATCGAAGCAATCCATCACCTTCCTGATCAGGTATAGGTCAGGTGGCACGCCCTTGCATCAGCCAGGACGTGTGCCGGAGTTTTGCGGGCCGTTGACCGAGGGACCAGGGCCCACCAGCAGCTCTGGGAGCCTCCCGGCTCTTCGTGTTGCTCATCGCTGCTCGCCGGTGGGTTTTGACAGGCAACACATTCTGTTATCGCCACATTTTGGCCAGATAAGGAGACGGGCCGTAATCAAGATGGGCTTGGAGGCTGGATCGGCCTTGCGCGTGGATTTGGGCTAATTGCCCGTGTATCTGTATATATATGATAGAGTACGTTTCGGTTTAAACAAGAGATAGAGTTGAGGTTTTTCCAAAGATAGAAAGTCTCCGGACTATAAATATGTACCTAGGGTTATTGAGAAAGGAGGACGACCACATTCGCAACAAACACAATCTCGGCGCATCGCCACCCCTTGTTTCGAGGGTTTCTTTCAGGTAAGCGTCGTGCTGCCTAGATCGCATCTCGCGATCTAGGCAGCATCTGCTTATGCGTTTTTGGTGTTGCTCGTACTGAAGCCTTGTTGATGGCGAGTAATACTGTTATCATAGATCTGTTTGGGCTAGCATCAGTGCTTTTTGTTTCTGTTTGCTTAGTCATGCTGCCCCTAGAGATCTCGCTGCCTTTGCACCTATTTTGGGTGTAAGGGTAGCATCTTGCTTGATCTTTATTCAGTCGATTCAATCTGTCATAGTTGTTCCTTGTTCTCCAAGGATTAGTTTAATATCCGTATGGTCAGGCCTCACAAACGGGTTGAACGGTCCAGTAGTACGTAAGGATATGGTTTGCCAATTCGAGAGGAGTTGTTCCGGGAATTGACTCTACGTTGGTTTTTTGGCCTCCTCTAGGGTTAGTTTTCCGTTATCTTTCGTATCTACCAGGCTCAATTACGTGTGGGATGTTCCAATTATGTGGTGAAAGCGTTAAACTGTCGTAGATCGATTTGACTTGTATTGATAAAGCAAAACCCCATGTTATCGTAGATCCAATGCAGATCCATGGGACAATCGGCTACCTGAGCCGATTCACAGGGAAACCTGAGAGCCGATCGAGGCTCGTATTTAATGTTTACATGTCTGCCATACAGGAAACCAATCGAAGCAATCCATCACCTTCCTGATCAGGTATAGGTCAGGTGGCACGCCCTTGCATCAGCCAGGACGTGTGCCGGAGTTTTGCGGGCCGTTGACCGAGGGACCAGGGCCCACCAGCAGCTCTGGGAGCCTCCCGGCTCTTCGTGTTGCTCGTCGCTGCTCGCCGGTGGGTTTTGACAGGCAACACATTCTGGCACGCCCAGTGGGACACTCAACAAACACCTGCATCAACATCTGACGCTGCGATGGGGGACAGACCAATCACGTACGACGATCTGTCTGATGAGCACAAGAAGAGGTATGATGATATCAAAGCTCTCTTCGAAGCCGATCTCATCGGCTCTTTGAAAGGACCCGTAAGCATGGCATCAGGTGGAAAGGGTTCTCACCCGAAGGCGCTCTCGATGAGGTGGATCTGTCTGTTCCTTCAGAGGATCGCACCAGAGCTCTGCGACAGGAAGTCAATTACATGGTGGCTCATTCTCTTCACCGCCATTCTGAGAGCCTGGTGAACGCTTTCGAGCGCGACGCGGTTCGCGTGGTTCAGGAGATCATGAAACATCAGTACTCTCCGTCGGGGCCTACCCTAGGGACTCACCAGGGAGAAAGACCGCTCCAGACCAGGCCACAGCTACCATTCACGCTTGCAGCTCCGGAGCCACCGGGGTCATCGGCGTACGTCGTCTACAAGATTGGAGGTGATCCTGGCGATTACCAATTCCTGTCTGAGCCACCTAAAGAAATCCCACATGGATATGTGTGCACATACGTGCCGGACTGCAACAGCCTGACGCGCACGAACCAGATTGCAACCGCAGGGATTTCTGGGCAGGTGTTTCTGGAGTAGGGATTTCGGGAGCAGGGATGTCCGGGATGGACGCTGATAAACAAGCGTGGCTAGCTAAGTATGCCACCGGAACGAGTCATGAGAATTTAGCCCCTGTAGCTCAAACGGTGGAGCAAATCAGTACCATCTTGAGAGACCAGTTCGGCTTCGTGCCGAAGAGGAGAACAATCGGCTATTCCAAGCCATACCCCAACGAGTATGATCTGATTCCGCTTCCACCCAAGTATCGGCTCCCTGAGTTCTCAAAATTTAATGGTTCAGAAGGGTCTAGCTCGATCGAGCACGTGAGCCGATATTTGGCACAGTTAGGCATGATTTCAGCATCGGATCAGTTACGCGTAAGGTTCTTTGCGCAATCTCTGACAGGACCAGCTTTTGGGTGGTACACCTCGTTGCCACCAGATTCGATCCGGACCTGGAAGCAGCTGGAAGAACAGTTCCATATTCAGTATCATTCAGAAGCTACAGAGGCTGGCATTGCCGATCTGGCGCAGGTGCGGCAGAAGCGGGGAGAAACGGTAGCCGAGTATATTCAGCGTTTCAGGACTGTCAAGAACCGATGTTATTCGGCTCGTTTAACTGAGAAAGAAGCAGTCGAGCTGGCCGTGTTGGGTCTCTCAGCACCGATCAAGGATCTGGCTTTCCAAGTAGAATACAATTCACTGGCGCACATGGTCCAGAAACTGACAATGTATGAGCAGCGCCACCCTGAGTTGTACCAAGACAAGTTCAAACGTCTGATAGGCCTGGTCGATACAGAAGAAGAGGATCTTGTAGAAGACCAGGAGATAGCCGTGGCTGAATGGGCTCGGGGAGCAGATCCTGTGTCCTGCAAATGGGTGAAACAGCAAGGGCCTGCAAAGGGTTCGACTTCGATGTAAGCAAGCTGCAGATATTCGATTTACTGCTGAAGGAAAAGCAGCTGAAGTTACCCGAAGGCCTAAAATCCCTACGGCGCAAGAGATGAACGGGAGATCATACTGCAAGTGGCATCACTCGTTCACCCACACCACCAATGATTGCAAAGAGCTACGTCGACAGATCCAAACGGCGATAGAGCAGGGCCGTCTGATCCTTGGGCAGTTCGCCATGAAAGTGGACACAAACCCGTTTCTGCATCAACATGGTAGAGCACAGCCACTCCACGAGGCGTCAGCTAGATTCTCGTTCGATATTAACATGGCAGGGCCTGTGTACCACCATGGCAAGTATAAGGAGGAAAGCGGCCACTCCCGGAGCAAAGAAAAGGAAGAGGCCGGTCCACGCGACCGGCCCCGTATGGATAGGCGGTGTATATACCGAGGAACAAGTGAGAAGCGTGTGATATCAGAAGCCACACTCCACGCATCTCCTTAACAAGTATGAGCGTCAGTATGACCAACGTCGGCAGTACGACAGTGATGATGAAGGAGATCGTCGGACCGACGCATACGATGGGAGATACCGTCGGCATGATAGATATGATGAAAGATATGAGCACCGCGCTAGGGGAAGGTCAAAGGAAAGGAAGCGTGGATAAACATTGGGATTGTCCTTTCTTCAAGTACTGTTGGGATGCGGGAATGAGCCGATTGCCTACAGTCGACAACTGCCCGGAATGTGGACAGCAGAAGGATGACACCGGTCCAGTTTCAGTGTTCAAGCGTCTAGGGCCTCTCCGGCCTCAGAACGGACAAGGGAGTCATCTCGAGCAAAAGATCTCGAGGAGTCAGAGGATGAAGAAGAAGATAGATATCACCGGCCAAGGTGGTGCCCCGATGGACTCAGACACTCCCAAAAGCGCAGAGTTCACCGGCTACGTAGCTTGGAGGAAGCCGAAGCGCAGTACCTCCACACTTTAAGGAAAGCCCGGCCTGATTGGCGTGAAAATTCAGCAAACCTTGGAGACGGAGGCCCGTCCAAAAAGGAAAGAGTGGCGCCCCAAACCAGTAAAAGCGATGCGAAGACATCGGCTGACACAAACATGGTGTTCATACTTCCGTCAGAATTTTGCGCTCTCCAGGAACCGAAGAACTACCAGTGGCACAGTTTGACTGCGGCCCACGGCCGGTCATCTTTGAAAGCCACAGGAGAAGAGCTACAAACATCTGAAAGCCCTGTACCTGAGAGGTTATATCAATGGGCAGCCTGTCCGCAAGATGTTGGTTGACACCGGAGCGCGGCAGTCAATATAATGCATACTCCATGCTGCGGCGTTTGGGACGCTCCACTGCAGATCTGATCAAAACCAACGTCACGCTAAGCGACTTCAACTGCCAAGCTTCAAAAGCAAGGCGTTCTGAACGTGGATCTGACCGTGGGTAGAAAAACCATCCCTACGTCGCTTCATTGTTGACAGCAAAAGCACCTACGCTGTCTTGCTGGGAAGGGATTGGATTCACGCTAACTGCTGCATTCCATCCACGATGCACCAATGCCTGATATAGTGGGATGGAGATGAAGTGGAGGTCATTCATGCAGATGATTCGATCGAGATCTCAATAGCTGGCATGAACATTTGGGACGCAGAAGACCAAGAGCCGATCTCTGGAGTCAGTCTAGACGGCTGTGAGCGCATTGAAGCTACAAAAAACGGGGTGAGGGTGGTCTTATCCACTGGCCTGACAGAGTAGCAAAGCCCACGATTGTGCGTGGTAAGGCCGATCCCTGCGATCGGCCACAAAAAATAAAAAGCAGTGATCTTACGACAAGCATGTCATGTAGTCGTAGTAGGGAGATTCCCTACCATTGTAGAGCACAATAGGTTGTAAACCTTCCTTGAGTAATGCAATCAAAAAGGGGGCCGATTCCGGCAATCGGCCCAAATTATCTTTGTTATCCTCACCAAACATTTGGCCTGTGTTCAGCATCGATTTAGCAGGTGACGGAAAGCTGGGGTATGGGTTTACATCCGCTGATGAGCTAGAGGAGATTGACATCGGTCCTGGGGATAAGCCACGACCGACATTTATCAGCAAAAAGTTAGATCCGAATCTGCGGGGTCCGATGATAGCTTTGTTGAAAGAATATCCAGATTGCTTTGCCTGGGACTATACGGAGATGCCCGGGTTAGACAGGAGCATCATTGAGCATCGGCTCCCGCTTAAAAAAGGGTTTCGGCCATTCCAGCAGCGAGCACGACAGATGAAGGCCGAAATTTTAGAGGAAGTCAAGAAAGAGATCGAGAAAATGTTGAAAGCTGGGTTCATCAGGCCATGCAGGTATGCTGAGTGGATTTCTAGTATCGTACCTGTAGAGAAAAAGGATGGCCGATGGCGTGTTGCCATAGATTTTCGGGATCTCAATAGAGCCACTCCAAAGGATGAGTATCCGATGCCGGTAGCAGAGACATTGATCAACGCAGCTGCTGGTCATAAGGTCTTGAGCTTTATGGATGGCAATGCCGGTTACAATCAAATTTTTATGGCTCCAGAAGATATACACAAGACTGCATTCAGAGTCCCAGGTTCGGTGGGGTTGTTTGAATATGTAGTCATGACATTTGGACTGAAGAATGCCGGCGCCACATACCAAAGAGCCATGAATTACATTTTCCATGATCTGATCGGCAAGCTGGTGGAGATTTATATCGATGACGTGGTAGTCAAGTCTGCTTCAGTACAAGGACACTTGGACGATCTGCGACGCGTCCTGGACCGAACCAGAAAATTCGGGCTACGGATGAATCCAAAGAAGTGTGCCTTCGGTGTGACGGCCGGTCAGTTCTTGGGTTTCTTGGTCCATGAACGCGGAATTGAGATCGGCCTGAAAAGTCAGGAGGCAGTGCGAACAATGAAGCCACCTACCACGAAGAAAGAACTGCAGTGTCTCATCGGCAAAATCAACTTCGTCAGAAGGTTCATCTCCAATCTGTCAGGAAGAATAGAGCCGTTCATGGGACTGGTGAAAATTAAATCTGATGAGGAGTTCCGCTGGGGGACAGAACAACAACGAGCCTTCGACGAGATCAAAGAATATCTAACGAAGCCGCCAGTGTTGGTTCCACCGCAGCAGGATAGGCCGTTCTACATTTACTTGTCGGTGGCTGACACGTCCATCGCCTCGGTGGTGGTGCAAGTTTATGATGGTCTGGAGCGAGTTGTGTTTTACATCAGCAGAAGGATGCTGGATGCAGAGAC